>LPNX010239322.1:187869-232644 GCA_001517045.1 Pseudotsuga menziesii | reverse complement strand
GTACAATGAGCTTAATCAATAGGTAATAATCTTTTATTTACCCACAGATACAATAGAAGTAGTATGATTATACTTAATATCAAAATAAGAAATAGCATTGTGCTCAAAACTATAAAATTAGGGTTTAACCCTACAATATCCAGATTTGCAAATAACAAATATTATAAAAATAAGACAATAATTTATTTGCAGCCGCATTATAAAGCAATACTATAAGGCTGTTCTAAGCCTGTATATTATTGATTTCTTAAACAGATCATAAACTAAGAGTAAATGTAATAATACAAACAAGATACAGATAGAATTTGTAGGTATTACACAGTAACAAATTAAGAAAATAGTAATAATCTCTTCAATAGTAATTAAGGTTTGACCCTATAAATACCTGTATATGCAATGAAGTATTATTTATAAATCAAGACAATAAACTTACTTACGGCCGCTTTATAAATTTACAGTGGAAGGCTATCACAATTCCTGCATCTATCTTATTATACTTCATAAATTAAATTTAAAACTGTATATGGAAAAACAGATCAGACTATACAGAAAGACAGTAATTATTTATATTATAAACCCTTGGGTGAAAAACCCTGAACCAATAAGAGTACAGTCAAAACGAAGAGTCGAGGTCTTAACCTCTTCGCAAACAGGCTTACAGCCTAGTTTTTCTTTACAGCATTAAAAAGCATAAAAGACAAACTAATATTTACAACTTCGACCTAAGTCGTAACGCCCTCACATCGTGTGAATGGTTTTCACCTATTAACTCTTAAAACCAGTAGTCTTAAGGCCGAAACGAAGCAGCAAGGGATTTAGACTTTTTAAGTCGACCCTTGAAATTTCCAACTGAAAACCATAAGGAGGACTGGCCATGGTGTAACCAGGCTTACCAGGAGTGAAGCCTGCTTGCCCCAATCTTCTACCTTTGGCCGCGCACTTAGAGTCGTAAAAACCTGCTTTTTTCACAAAGATTAAACCCTTTATAAGTATGATGTATCCAAAGAAAGTTTAAGGTGTAAAAGTTAAACAGTAAACAGTGATGTAAATCTTTACCTGTATTGTGGAAGAGGCACGAGTGCCGGCTTCTTTGTCACAACTCACAGAGCAGGTAGGTAATACCTGTAAGGAGGTAAAGGAATATTATCTCTCAACGTTGCACAGAGATTAAGATTGTAGATACAGCAATGGAAAACCCTGGAGGGAGGCAATAACAGGGACGAGGATTCGGTTCACTGTGCTAAAGAAGAGTTTAATGGAGAAAGGGAGGACTGCACCTCAATGTACAATGAATGGAACAAGCCATGATCGGGAACAAACATGGAGGATACTTCACAGATGAGAGGCCATGCCGAAATGCCCAGCATAGTCGCAGGGCGACCAGCGCCAAGGAATAAGGAGCAAATGAAGTTTAGGGTTAACAACCAAGGCTTATATCCACGTAGTGCTTGGCTGGAGTGTTGCCACGACAGTGGTTTAATTTATAATTGTAGGATGGGTCTGTTCTATAGTTCGACTAACAAATCGATGGAGTAATGATTTCCCAAATCATTCGTTGAATAAGGTTTATCCAAGTCGTGAGCGAAGACCATAACCTACGCTGCATGCAAATGATGGTGTTCATTACTCTCCACTATTATGTCAAACCATGAAAAATCATAAGTAAATGGTGTAATGATATCATAGAATTATGAGCTCGATGTTTGAGAGGTATTCGATAAAAATCTTAACCTTGATTTTTATAGTTTATACTCATTGGAGGGTAGTTTATAGTATCATATATTACAATTTATGAAGAGAACCTTGGCACTAAAGTAATATAAACTTTTTCCTTATGATGCAAGGTGTTTTAAGTCCCTTATCAAGTAAAAGAGTATTAGCATAAAGACCATGGTTTTGAATAATGTAAGCTATGAAATCTTAGGGTCATAATATGGATTTGTCTCTAACCTTGGAACCATCCTTTATAATGAAGTAATAACTCATCAATAGTATAAAATTTGTACGGAAGCGGATAGTCTTATAGTTAAATCCAAGCTCAAGGCTTGGTAATTGTAAAACGACTAGTCAATGACTCTAGTTGTTATAAGCTAATTATTTTCCTTTAATTGCTAGCATAGTTTAAAAATTTATAAAGGAAAGCATGATAGTAGAAAGCTAGGTTATTTTTCTTTCTACGTATCTCTTGAATGATTTATTTACCAATGTTAAAATAATACTTGTAGTACAAGGCACATAAGATAAGGAAGTAATAAATTACCATGGAAGACGATGATTTTACTTCAGATGATAACCTCAGTAATAAGTGAAGACATGGCAGAAAATAAATTAAATAGGCCAAAAACCCTGCAGTAATACAAGAAGTCTTTTATCAGTCTTCACTTAACTCGAAATGCTTGCTTACCTCTGGATTCATGTTATAGATTTCATAATTATGTTTCTATACTCTGTTTTTCTTTAAAGAATTAAAGGATACATTTGTATAATATGCAACTGTAATAGACTAGAGAAAACGACATATCAGTAAGAACAACATGTATTTCTGCTAGCAAGAAATTAGTTGAATATACCTTAACTTAAGTCGAAATGTTTTGTCTCTTACTTTCTTCAAACCCTTTCGCTTACGACGAACTTATAATAAATACTCTAGAATTACAAATTGCAGCGCCACAACTTCTTACCTGTACATCTGTAAGAAAAGCGGAAACTGTTGCGTTAGCTCGAAAGCTAAGTAAGCCCAGTTATGCATAACAGTTCACCTTATGATCACAAAAGGAACAAAGTCAGTAAGCTGAAAATTATATGTTCAATAACTAAACATGCTAACTAATAAATTCAATAGCAAGCTGTTAACATATAACTAATTAATGTTAGTTAATCTGTTTAACTTTAATGTTTTGTAGATTTAAAAATTTTAAATTTTTTTGATATTTTTGGGTTCTGACAGAGAACAACAAAAAGCTTGGACCAAATGGCTACACTTGGGTGAGTTTTTCTACAACACCACCTTTCACATGTCAATAGGGATGTCTCCTTTCAGAGCATTATATGGTTATGATGCACTTACATTTGCTGATATGATATTTGGTGATAGTATAGCTCCAAAAGCTAAAGATTGGGTGGAAGAAAGCCAATAAATCTTAAAGCTTTTAAAAGACAATTTGCAGGTTGCCCAAAATCAGCAAAAAAAATATGTCGATAAACATAGAGAGGAAAGGACCTTTCAAGTTGATGATTTAGTGTATTTGAGGTTGCATCCATACAAACAAACATCCCTCAAAATAAATGGAGCAGAAAATCTAAAGCCAAGATACTATGGGCCCTACAAGATAATCCAAAAAATTGGAGAAGTAGCATATGAGTTGGAACTTCCAGAAGGGAGTAAAATTCATAATGTATTTCATCTTTCTTTTCTCAAGAAATATATTGGTCAGCAAATTGTCATATCAGATACACTTCCTCCTTTGGATTATGAAGGACAGCTCACACTTATTCTGGAAAAAGTTTTGAAGACAAGGGAGAGAAGATTGAGGAGCAGAACAATCAAAGATTACTTGGTGCAATGGAAAGATATACCAAGTGAAGATGCCACATGGGAAGAGGAGAATATTTTGCAGCATCCAAATCTAAAATTTCTCGAGGACAAGCAATATTGGGTGGGGAGGACTGTAATGTCCCCATTCAAATAATTGCATAGCGGGAAAATTCCATCAATCCTACTAGTTCCCTAGGTTGGGTGGAAACATTGGGAAGTTAATAAGGGAGCTAATAAATGGTATTTAGACATTAGAAGGAATAAATATTTATTTAATGGAGTTAATTAAATGAATGCAAGTGAAAAATTAAATGGCTATGGAGAATGGAGACACATGGAGACTGTGGGGCCCACTCAAGCTAGAATTCATATGTTAAATGGCATCCTTCTCTTCTAATTTTGAATCTATGGGAAGCCTAATGTTTTGGGATGGATTATGAGGTTAATATACTTGTAAATATACTTCATAGGTTGAAATTGGGATGAATTGTAACTTACATGGGAGAGGAAGAGCCAAATGGGAGTTTCATGGACACTTGGCTAGATTCCCCTTACATTTATGATAGCTATGACACCAATGATGGAGATTCTATGATAGTTATGACCCAAGTCAGAACTGAAGGCTAACATACTAACATACTGACATGTCATGCCTGAATAGAGCATCTTGGAGGTCGAAATTGGGAGTTGGAGAAGGCCAAGAGGCTCCTACTCAAATTTGGGAGAAGAGGGAAGGTGAAGAGAGAGGCCACATGGCATAGCATGAGAAGCCACACCAATTCAACTTGGATTTGGAACCTTAGAATACCAATAATTTTTATAAAATATAGGGGTCATCCATGAGAAGAATTTTTTTGCTCATTTGTGAATTGTGAGAGCTAGTGGATGACTAGTTTTCTTGCTTAAGCCAATTTCAAGGGTGAAAGATTCCCATCCTAGTTGGTGTTTGGAGAGGCCACTTAGGTATTTAATGAATATTTAATGGAGTCTTATTTGCAGGTGTAAGCTACAGAAAATCATGTGGATTCTTCTATTGCAGCACTCTCTCTCAACTATTTCCAATTTTCACACCATATTCATGCCAATGGAGGGATTGCACTTTGGGTGAGTTGTTGATCTCTTTGGGGAATATTCTAATGCCCATTATATTATTTTATGATGTATATCCTTCGTATTTTACGTTCATAATACTCTCAGGTCGAAATACCCCAAAGAATTCATGTAAAAATGTTGAACAATGAAGAATTAGTGTCATTTACCCACTATCTTGTTGTGAACCATTGTAATGCTGATGATTTCGAATTGGGAGAGATTTTAATTGTCCATTTATGATTGGAATCAGTTAAATATTCTCTTTTATTCATTCTTAGAAAGTTTCAAGTCGAAATTCCCAAGAGCTGTATGTCAAAATGACTTTTAATGAGCAAACAATGACCATTTCCACTCTATTTTGATATATGCCATGGTAATGCTTATTATTTCGAATGGAGGAATGTATATCTGATAAATGTATGATGGATGGATGGTAATTAATGTTTATTTCAAGTCTCATGTTCAGTAATTAAGCATTGGAATCCATTTTACTCATTTTTATTGCATTGGGAGAAGATTTGGTGCATTTTCCCCAAGGGTCGAAATTGTGACTTGGGAGTTGTTTTGGAAAGAGTCATAACAGACTGTATAAATTGAACCATGATGCATATGAGACTTTGAAAAGGTACCTTACACATAAAAAACCTCTTTTAATAAATTCAAGTGACTTTGGGATCATTTTTGAAGCCATTTCCGGCAATTACTCGGGGGGGAAATTAGAGCCCCAATTTGCTAGTAAAGGCTCCTACTTTTAACAGAACATTAAACAAGTTTGTAGATGAAATTGGGAGGTAAAAAAACATACATGAGAATGATATTTAATTTATATTATCATTCATGTACCTTCAGAGAAAATTTGGAATCATTTGGGTCAATTTGGAGGTCTAGACATCAAAACTAGTCAAGAGCCAAAATTGAGAAAAAAATGGAAAATTGGGCATTTTAAAAAGAATTTCAAAAATGGGACATTACATTCCTAATATCCTAAAAGGGTGATATATGCCAAAATGCAATAGCAGGTTTGAGAGGAGGACCCAAAATGAAATTGCAGTGAATGGTGTGGTGTTAGGGTCAAAATCTAGAAACAATAGAGTGGAAAAATGTCTCACTCTTCCCCAAAACCATAGACAAATTGACTATAATTTATCATATAAGTTTCACAACCCTTTACAGATTTTTAATAAACAAATTTATTATTATATTAGCTAAGAAAAAACAAATATTTCCTTTCCTTTAGTTATTGGTTTAAAAAAACAGTGAAAGCTTTCATGATTCTATTTCATGGTAATTACGTTTAAAGTGAGGATAGTGATTGCCAAATGTACCTCTAAATTGTGTGTATGTTTTTCTGTTTGATTGTATAGTGAGGAGAGTGATTGTCAAACATAGCTCTAAATTGTGTGCACGTTTTATTACTTGATTGTACAATGATCTACTTGCAAGCACTGTAAATAAAAATTCTACCAGTTGACATGAAGTTCATCCATACTATCTATAAAGCTTTGGCATGCCATAAAAACATTACTATACACCTCAAAAGATTGTCTCGCGAGCCAATAATTGGCATATTTCAAAAGATTGTCACTTATGGCATTCTTACTTTCTCTTCAAATTATTAGCTCTTGCTTTTGGGCCCCCGCACAAACCTGTTACCAAAATATGATGAAATGGGAGCATGCTAGTGGAACAAAACAACAGTGTGCATGCACGTACTCCTGCTTCGGCAGTGGCAAACCTCCACGCTGGATTGCCAGTGTGGACAATAGGAGCGCGCACGCGCCCCTAATGACATGCTCGTGTGCCTTTGTGCACACGCATGTGTAGACGCGTGCACATGTTTTGTGCAATCGCACATAGGGACACGCGCACATCCCTATGTTTTAAAAAAAACAGTGAACAATTGTATTTGTTTTCTACCCACCTGCGAGCATGCAAGGAGGCGAAAACGACCCCCCAAGGGGCCCAACGGACTTGTCCAACTTGCCTAAAACGATGTTGGAGTAAGGTAGATAGAGTAGGAATGTAATTTTTTTTGTTTATTTCAATGTTTTTATTGTTTTTAAAATAAAATACAAAATAAAAAAAATTGAAAATCAATTGAAATGGGAAAAAATTGATATTGCAGGTACAAATTACCTAACCACAATGACAAATATCAATGAACCATCCCAAGAAAGGAATGAAACAAACCAAGCAGAGGACCCAAACCCCAAATTAAATGAAGAAAACCCGAAGATGAATTACACGGGGATTTAAACCAATTAAGAATTTTAAGTGATGAACTGAAGAACACCAACGAACCCTCTCGAGTTTCCCTCGCCACACCAATACAAAACATAATAGAATCTATTTACATTGCCCATAGTGAGATAACTAGTTTGAGTGAATATAGGGCTTGAATGAGAGAGCATTATAGCATTGGTATATCCAAAGAGGATATAAAAAACTTGAATATCACAAAATCCCAACCGTGGAGCAAATTTACAGATCCTAGAACAAGACAACCTCTAGATGTGAGGAAGAGGCAAGTTTGCATGGACTAGTGTAATTACCAACCATGGAGAGAAAACTGGAGGAAGAGATGGTTCATGGTTTTCAACAAGCCTCCATGCAACAATGTCGAGGTCCCACAGTATTTTCTCAGGAAACTGTGGGCTAAGTTTGTCGTAGGGTTCCATGTGAACTACTTTGACATCACTAGGTTCCATGGCATCGATTTTGGCTCAGCCCAAGATTGACCTCACGCCCACCGGAACCCACTCAGAGGAACTCTTGCACCTAAGCGAGAGCCAAACCTGCTTCCTCAACCCCCTAGGTTAGGTAGCGAACTAGATGAGATCCATGAGTCCATTAGACATGCCACATGGAACCTTCTCAGGAATACCACATGTGTGGCTATGTCCTTGCAGAGCGATCAGGACCCCCCCCCAAGAGACACACTTATGAATAGTCTACTGGTGGTGGGAGAGGGAGAGCAGATACAGGTGGTAGCCAGGTTGATCCATCCAGCTCAAAGGGACCAGTGCCACATCGGTGCTCTCGTTGTGGGAATCCATGCTAGGTTCCCACGCAAAAACATGCCACAGAGAGCTACCTACACCATGTTAGTTATTGTTTTATTTAATGTTCAAGTATTAATTATACGTTATGCAATCTCATAATTTCTAATAAATTTAACTTAGAATCAGATGTTGATGACTTGATTTTTTTTAATGTACATCTATTCAGTGCTGAGTCTCCAACACCCAGGTGGGAAGATGTTCGTTCCTTCAACCTAGATGGATCCATGGCAGCTACAGAGGACATCGCGGCACCATACACACAAGTATTTTTCTTTCAGTAATTAAATTTAATGTTATTAGTTAATATTGTCGTCCAATGTAGTTAATATTTAGTAATTGAATCTAAATATTTTTGTGCAAATGAATAGGTGTCCACGGGATTGAGTGACCAGCCATCCCCACCGGGGATCAGCAGATCCCCTCATGAGAAAGTATCTTGTAATAAAGTATAAATTTAATTTCAGTTTTGATGGCTTAGATTTGTATAGTTATATTTTTTATGTTCTAATACACGATGCCATGAATATGTATGCAGGTCCGAGTACATAGGCATGTCGATGTCACTATCTCTCCACTGACTACCTTTTTCCCACCATATATGCCAAGTGTATCCCCTGGCATACATGTCCCTTTCCCTGAATCCCTCCCCCCGCGTTCCATCCATCCCTTTCCTCCCACCCACCGCCACACTTCCATCCAGCTTCCCCCTGCCCCAACCATCCACCCCCTCCCCTATAGTTTCCCATGTTTCCACCCTCCCCCCTCCGACCACATTACACCATCCATCCACATTCACCCAGCCCTCCACCCCATCCCAGACCTCATCCCCCTCCCCCATATTCCCCCACCACCCTCATTTCCTCTTCCAGGGTGTCCTGTTCCATTCTACATCCAGTTGGCATTTATCGTCGTACATCACCACTTCACCCACTCCAGTCCACGCCCTCTCCCACCGTGCCCCCTAGTGTTGTAGCCAACATCTATGTGGCTACATCCTCTGGTATGACATCCACCCTAGCCTCATAGTAGGTTGTACAACCCACTGCTCCACCTGCCACCCCTGAGGACCGGCCGATTGTTCCACCTGCCAGCCCCCAGGACCAGCCTACTGTGTTCATAGTGAGATTGATTAGTTTATGAAAATCTCATGCAATATTAACGAAAATTAACATATGCAGTAAATAGTATGATTTATCTTATTGTTTAAATGTTGCAGGGTGGCATTGCTGAGAGACTTGGATCACGGAGGAGGGTATCCCGCTCACCACTTACAGTCTTGTCTCAGGTGAGCTATTTAAAATTTGAAAACATAATTTTGATTTTTAAATTGTGTTTTATACTTGTATAATTTCCTGTATGAGTTAACATTTGATTGTTGACGTTTCAGAGCCCAAGCAGAGGTGGTCGAAGCGTCCAAAAGAACTGAGCTTCCTCTAGCTCGAAGAAGAGGAAGATCAATTTTGGAGTTGCACCTGGGAGCTTCGAGGGTGGGCAGGAGGATTGAGAGACCCTCCTATGTACACTAGCCATGATGTGCCATTTTGGAACGAGTTGCCATATTTTGTATAGGGCACGAGTTGCCATATTTTGTATACGGAACGAGTTGCCATTGTATAGACATTGGGAATGATATTCCATTTTTCAGTACTACTATAGATGATTGGAAATTTTTGTATATTAATATATCATTTTGTACTTATTTATATTACTTTGCCTTTTATTACAAATTTGCATACATTATGTCGAATGCAGTAGTAGTTTACAGTTGATGTGCTTGCAATACTTATTGTTGACGAAGCAATAAAGTCTCTATGTTCACAATAAAATGCATAAAAAATTGAACATTGTAGGTTAGATAACAAAAAATACACAAATGCATAAATGTGTACAATAACAATGATAATTGAACTCTAACTCCTATAGAACCCTAACCCATATTGAACCAACATACTAACACCTACAGTCTTATTCATTGTCCAAATTGCAATAGAAATCACTTGTTTGCCTTTGGTATTTACATAGTAATTATTGTCTCATTTGTCCTTCTACTCCATTTTCTAAT
The DNA here is from genome assembly GCA_001517045.1 of Pseudotsuga menziesii. Lineage (NCBI taxonomy): Eukaryota > Viridiplantae > Streptophyta > Pinopsida > Pinales > Pinaceae > Pseudotsuga > Pseudotsuga menziesii. The sequence goes on along the minus strand of LPNX010239322.1, from coordinate 222,893 downwards.
CTTGACTAACCCTAGGACTGTCTATCAAACTAGAATGTAATACTATCTATTAGGCAGCCATAAGACACACATAAACCATTCTATTCTAGCCTAACCCTTGCTAAAACCCTTGCCCTAAACTCCTACCTTTCCCTCTCTCTAAAGCAAGGCGTATTCCTTTCATTTCCACACTACTTAGACCCCCATGGCTCTCCCTATATCTCTGACTGTAATATCCATTTGGGACAGCCCTATAACACCACTAACTCACTTCCTTGCCTTCCTATCTTACCCGCTCACTAACGCCTCACCTCAAATTTGTCCATGACCCAATTTAAAGTGGCACAAAGACACCCTAAAGGGACTGTATATAAACAATCATTCCCAGCCATACTTAAACAAATTTGACAGTGGTATATAAACATCCATAACTTGGCAAAACACTAGAAAAGGCCTTGAATTGCTTGCAAGTCATTGTGTCATCAAAATCCAAGTGAATATACTTCTTATCATTCCTACTGACTGGGAATTACATCTTGTACTGTCATAAGACATTTTACTTGACTGGAAATTACATCTTGGACTGTCATAAGACATTCTTGACTATAAATTTGATTTGGTTTAAGAGTCCCATTGGCTTGGAAACTTGGCACTTATAAAATTGTTTATCACTGATGTTTACTTAAAAAGATTGTACCTTTGTCTTGAGAAGCTAAAAAGTGAAATATAGGACTGTCATAATGCTAAATGCTTGGTTGGAAATACTCTGGTTTTGATGGTACCTTTCACTAATTCAAAGTGCCATTTCAACTCTTGTTTATCATTAGTACTTGCATTTGGGATTGTACACTCATTTTGGCAAGCTGGAAATTAGTGTTTTGGACTGTCATAATCATTTTGACTTGGATAGAAAGCATTCTTAGTTTGACAGTCCTATCTTCATGAAAAGTGGATTGATTGGGGTCTATGTCAATGTATGTCAGTTGCAAAAGAGGTTGACTTTGTACGATATGATGATAATGTCCCATAAAAGTTGTTCTTCCTTGACAAATAAAAAAATGAAACAAGTTCATGAATATGTGTCTTCTATAACGATATATTGAGCACTTGCAATTTTAATGATCTATTGTACTTGTTGCAATTTTGAATGATTTAATGGTTTGCATGCATAACCTAGGGTTTATAATCAACGAGGAAACCCTAACCCTAACTCAAGTTTAAAGGTTAGCATGCATAACCTAGACTTTATAATCAATGAGGAAACCCTGGCCCAAATGGTGTTTTGGGGTTAGCATGCATAACCTAGGGTTTAGAATCAATGATGAAACCCTAAACCTAGGAGGGAAACCCTAACACCAACCCTACCCAACCATCTCTTGTGGACTCTTATAAAGTACCTTTTTCTTTGTATATGAGCATGCCTAGGATTTGTAGTCATATGTCACATATTATTTATAGACTAATCAAATGAAATACTTCAAATCTTAAGCATGGATTACTTCACATAAGCTAGGGTTAGAGATTCATGAGCACTCCTTTTATAAACCATAGTGAAATAAGTGAAACATAGCTCATCTTCATCTTACATGTGTTTTGGACTTTCCTTCACCATATCAATAGGCCTTCTACGCATTTTCTAACGTTTACTAACCCTAGGATTGCCTATCAAACTAGACTGTAATACTACCTAGTAGGAAACCATAAGACATGCCACTAACTCATCCTAAGATACCCTAACTTCTTGATTGTAATATCCTATTTAGGGCAGCCCTAATAGCCTTCTTACCCACCTATCATAGCCTAAGGTCACTTCCTTGCCTTCCTATCTTACCCACTCACTTCCTATCTTGTCATCCCTATTGATCCTTCTTTTGGTAGCGACATGTTCTCTTTGGGTGTACATAAGTGCATGATGACCTGTCCAAAGGTTTGCACTTAGGATATCTAACGGAATAAACACCATTAAAGTTTACTTAACAAATTCAACCCAAAATTATCTCAAACTAGCATGCATAACCAATGCTAGAATCTACCCAATCATAAAGATAATATAAGCTAAAATTCAAATCTCCAAGTACACAATATTTGGACAACTGAAACAGTTCTTATGTATATGTATATATATGATATGTATGTATATATATTTGGAAACCATAAGCAAAGCTAGGCCCAAACTATCATTGTTGTCATTAGGTATCCACACTATAATTATTTTCCTCGTTATGGTTTATAAACCCTAATCATCTTTCATCATAGAAGAACATGGAATTTCCGACAAGTCTAGCACCAATTTCAACGTCAACATGTCTATCCAAGGATTATTCCTCAAACCCTAGGTCTTTATCTATTACATCAACACAAGCACCAAGACCTCCATGGAAAATCAACTAAACTTAAAAAAATATTCTTCTAAGCAAGGAATCAAAAGAAGATCGAGACTTATCAAGTTAAGTTTTCCATGGTCTTTCCCTAACCTCCATGTATCACACAAGAACAAGACTGCAATATCACCAAAGACATTAGCTCTTTTCTTTGTATCTTCTACAGGGTTGGAACCCTAATTCTACCTCATTTGCCTTCATAACAAGAACTATAGATTCTGCAATACAACCATCAATTCCTCTAGTATTATATCTCCTTCTCCAAGGTTTACTTACATATATAAACCCTAGTGTCCTCATGCATATCCAAGTTTCCTCATGTAATGCATTCCTCCTCTAGTTGTGTACCACATATTCTTGTTCCCAATGCTCCTTGACATATGTGTCAGAGGTAGTTACAATGTTCCAATGCTTATCCTCAATATGTGTGCCAAGGTGGTTACTATGCTCATTTGATTCTCCTCAACATGTGTGTGAAGGTGGTCACTATGGTCCAATATTTCACTTATATTCATCCTAATATCACAAGGAAACCCAACAAAATAAACCCTATTCCAAGTGTACATTAACACCATGAAGATACATCCCTTAGGGTACTCTTTCCAAGCATATATAACATATCCAGAGCCTCTTGTTACAACAAATTACAACATCAATAAATCTACTGAGCAAAACCCTAGTTTACGAAATCGATGCACAATGGAGTCACTGGGCCATGCAAATGCGGTGGAGAGGGACCACTAGAGGCAATGGCATGCCAAGAGACCAACGGATTCGACAGCTCGTTGATCCGACCTTTGGTTGTCGAGTTATGTCGAGTTGCAAGTCACATGAAAATGTCGTTCAAGGACACTTGGTCACTCTCGGTCCGAGAGTGAAGAACCAAACGGAGCAGCAAGATTGCATGTCATTGGCTCCGATAGGAGTGTATGGACAATGTCGATATGGGAATACTACCAAGACTGGCACAGTAAAGGCTTTTGCAGAGTTGACCCACCAATGCGAGAGTTGCATTGAAGGAAACTGAGCAAAACCCTAGTTTATGAAACTGATGCACATTGAAGTCACTGGGCAATGAAAACATGGTGGAGAGGGCCCACTAGAGGTAATGGCATGCAAGGATACCAACGGAATCGACAGCTCTTCAATCCGACCTCCGGTTGCCAAGTTATGTCGAGTTGCAAGTTGCATGAAAATGTCGTTCAGGGACACTTGGTCACTCTCGGTGTGCTCTCAGTTTGGGAGCGAAAAACCAAACGAAGCAGGAAGATTGCATGTCATTGGCTCTGACAAGTGTGTATGGCCAATGTCAATATGGGAACACCACCAAGACTAGCACGGTGGAGGGTTTTGCAGATTTGACCACCCATGCGACAGTTGCATTGAAGGAAAGTGAGCAAAACCCTAGTTTATGAAACCGATGCACATTGAAGTTACTGGGCCATGCAAACATGGTAGAGAGGGCCCACTAGAGCTAATGGCATGCCAAGAGACCAACAGAGTTGATGGCTCATCGATCCAACCTCCAGTTTTCGAGTTATGTCGAGTTGCAAGTCGCATGAAAATGTCGTTCAAGGACACTTGGTCACTCTCGGTCCGGGAGCGAAAAACCAAATGGAGCAGCAAGACTGCATGATGTTGGCTCCGATAGGTGTGTATGGCCAATGTTGATAGAGGAACACCACCAAGACTGGCACAGTGGAGGGTTTTGCAAAGTTACCCACCCATGCGAGAGTTGCATTGAAGGAAACTGAGCAAAACCCTAGTTTGCGAAACCGGTGCACATTGAAGTCACTAGGCCATGAAAATGCAGTGGAGAGAGCCCTATAGAGGTAATGGAATTCCAGGTGACCAATGAAGTCAACGGCTCATCGATCCGACCTTCGGTTGCCAAGTTATGTCAAGTTGCAAGTCACATGAAAATGTCGTTCAGGGACACTTGGTCACTCTCGGTCCATGATGACAAGTTGATTGTTGGCAATGGTAAGAGCATGATTAAAAGGTTGAAGAAGGACTTGGGAAGTCAATTTGCATTGAAGGCTTTGGGTCCAACACAACAAATATTGGGCATGATGATTATACATGACATAAGGAACAAAAAATTGTCATACCACTCAAGTGTCATACTCCATAGTGAGCAAGTCCAACTCTGATATCTCTTGAATGTGATTTGCTTTCCATCGATGTGGAAGGAAGTATACTATCTCATATCTCTACCACCTCCTATGTCCCAATTGGAACACTTTACATGCAAGCAAGCAAGGAACTATATTTCTCCAAAAATAGATAGAAGAAATGTTACTTGGAAAGACATAATCTGAGTTGTCCCAGAAGACTTAAGATGGGTGTATTTAGCTATGGTATATGACAGAAACTGTATCTCTTAAACATGAACAACTCTTTGACCTTTCTCTGTGTTATACCTTCTGCTTTCACATTCAATTCTAATTATTGACTCAAATAGAAGAAGGATAAAAACTTACTAGAATAGCAATTAAAATTTAGAGATGAAAGCATAATGCACAAGTCAAATACCATTTTACAATATTAGAGCAATTATTTTTTGATTAGTAGCCCAATGCAACACAAATTGGAGACAAAGTTGCAAAGATAGTGGTTTACCAGGCAGGACATGTAGAAAACAATATAAAGTGTGGAGTTAGCAAACCTGTGAAGGACATGATGTTGGTTTCCTAACAATATTTCCTCCCTCCAATTTTGGAAAAACTTTAAACCTGAAAAGATACAATACAAGCCTAATGGAAGACCAAAAAAATAAGCATGTTTCAGTTAGTTGCAATAATATCTCGCTTTTGACCAACATTTTTAGTACTCACATGCCTAAGCCTCTTGCACCACATTAGAATTTTTTTTCAATATTAAATGGAAACCCAAAAACCTACTATGGATTTCTCTTGTATTGTTTATCATAGCAATGATGCTAGGCATATATTTTAAACTCCTTTAGCAAAGGTAAGAGAAACATGGGTGAAAGATTAAACCAGTGAAGGGTGTCTATTGAAGATACATGCATCAAACATTTTCACCTAAAAATTACATTCAAATAATTTAATCTCTAATTAAAAAGAATAGAAAGAATTGAGAATGCAAATGATGAAAATTTGTATTCTTGCATAGCTTTAGTGGCTAACAAGAAGTCGTGTGAAAGGGATGGGAAAAATAGTCAATTATCTCTAATCATATCACTTGAACATAGGGCATAGATAATAACTCCATGCACGAATGTACCTTCCAAAAATAAAACTGAACAATTGTTACCTCTGAGGGTTGAGTTTATTGTATTTCAAACTCCATCCAAAATACAATACCATTCCAAACCACCAAAACATTGCCATGCTATTCATTTTTTAGTTATTTGGCATCTAGTTGTTGTTTGAAGACAATATTATGTTTGGACAATTAAATTATTCAGTGTAAGCTGACAATTCATACCCGTGATTACATAATTTGGTGCATTAATACTCTCACTCTCCTTTAAGTATTTTTATACCACTAGAATGGATTACAGTTCCTTTCAGTGTAATTAATTTTCCAGTGTTCTTGACTCTCATGCGTCCAATGGATGGATGGGTTTATGATAATTTGATTATTTATGGGTTGAGTGGTTTCTGATTATTTATCTTAATTTAAGGAATTAGGTAAAGGTCGGCTCAAGTGTAATTAAGTGTAATTATGGATGGACGAATCGTCGGGTCCGTTGGGATCGTGGCACGGGATTATGGCCAGAGTGGCCTCCCACCTGACTCTACACGGCCCAGGCATGCCTCCAGCCCAGATTTTGAAAACTAGTTTCGCCCAAGTGGAGTGTAAGCGCAGTTACCCAATCTCATTCAATATAGCCATCTGGATCCTCTCTGTTGCTAATTGCCTCCATCAATATCTCGTGCTCTGAATGAGGCAACAAGTAACGTACCTTGGTTGAGTTCTTGGTTGGCATTGTCTGTAGATGGATGTTCATGCCAACAATCAAGTTTGTGGAGTGATAGACCACAGAACCTAGTTTGTAATCCACAAATGCATGCCCACTAGTTCTTCTTGATTTCCCATTTAGTGTAAGATATTCACCCTCAACCAACATCGATCCAATAGGAAATTAATTGCCTTCATCATCAATCAATGATCTGTTCAGGATTTTCTTACCTCGAATGCATCATGCCAACCAATAATTTGTGCCCCATTCATTGTCTTTCAGGGAAATAACTGCATATATATGTCCTGGTTGTACAATATCTGAGATATGGTCGTAGTCTATCGAAATCACTGACTGACTCTCCTCTAAGTGGGTTGTTTCACCGACTACACATGGGTCTACTGCAAGTGACACACGATCCCAATCATCAACCCAATCCATGCATTCGCTTTCATCCCATTCACCACTACTACAAGGGATGGAAAAGCAAGCAAGTTTTTGCGTCCATATTTCAAATAGGGGGTTGTTTGAGATTCAAAATGAATGAAATCCACGTGTTCCTTGTACTGTGCTGCAACTATAGGAACGTGATTGATCTATGTCAACCACATGCCAAAAATTCATGACTGGCCTTCCTACCCCTGTTGATGTATGTTGCACTATAGTTCAACCTGACATTGCTACATAGCACCATTGAATTATGGATTTTGCATCTTAGATATGGGGTTTTCTAGTAAACCTCATTTCCTCCCTTCGTAGTTCGGTCTTGATGCATGCACTAACCCCGTCATGCTCACCTTTGTTGTGCCCGGTCTCAAAGTAGTTCCATATATGTGGCACATTATAAGTCTTATGTAACATACTCATCCATTGGAAGACTCTGGAATTTTTGAACTGGCCTGCACAACCATCTGACCATATACAATGTTGATCCATCTGTATATCTCCCTCCTTTAGTTGATAATAGAAAATTCGAAAACAGTGTTGCACATAATGTAGATCATGGCATATGTCATCACTTATGTAAAATTTTGTCTCCTTATGTATTATCCTGTTGTTAATACTGCTCTCAGGGCCATGCCTATACGTAATATGTACCATGATGTTGACTTGGTTGGAATGGTAGTATTGACTCTGAATTTCATTTTGTGGCTGAAGGGTGTAGTTTTCTGCAAAATCCACAATTGACAATATGGTCCCAATGGGAGATTTGTCCCTACATTTTCTGTACTGCTCGTCCTACCATCGCATTACATGCACATGTTGAACATACTGCTCGGTTTTCTTGTAGAACTCCATCAAAAAATCACATACCCTTGCCTTTTTCCATGAAAACAAGGGTTGTATTAGAATGTGACCTTTAAAGAATGTATATGTAGAAACTGAACATGTAAGAGGAAAAACATGCAATAATCATTTGCACCTGTGACTTCACCAATGCAATCTTTTTACTTTCCTTTGCACTATATGATTGATAGGTTACGTACTTGAAGCTTTGCATCTCCACACTCATATTGCCAAATTGATGATCATCGCTTCCATGAATGCAACGGTTCAAAAGAGAAAACCCACTGCACCAGGAACAATTCCCATATAGACATGATTTTCCATAGTATTTTTTTCCTTCATGCCTTGGACACATGATGCTGACGATAAAATCTCTCGATGCATTCGGTGGTATTATGGATTCATTGCAGACCTGCTCAAGGTTAGTATGAAAATCACAAAATATATGTTTATATGTGTCATAAAAATATTCATATTCTACATGGTATCTACAACAGCATGTGTTTCGATCAATTAATATACAAACGTACCATGGTTTACATTTCTCAAAGGACCTTTGTCCCAGGTTCAATTGTGTGTGCTCATTCTTGAATCTCTCATAGAGTTCAGTCTGTGTTGTGTCAAGGAAGTGTTTGACGTGGGGTTCACGTTCAGTAGAACCTTTTCTTAGCTTTAACACATCTCTTTGATTAGATGAAGTTCTAGTATGATCATGCCAGAAATTTTGGACTAAGTTCTTAATAGCATCAATTAGCTTCATATCTTGACGAGGCAACCTGCCAACAAAAGCCCAACAATATTTTCTACCTAGAGTCTGCAGATTTTCTCTTATAACAAAGTACCTCTGAACATTTTTTCTATTTAATTTAAGTATCTGAGAAGTGTGTGAAAGGAGGCAACGTTACCATGTGGACTTGCTTACAACTGATTCTGATAACACATGATGATCCGCACAAAGATCTTTATTACGGGATGTCTTCCCAATCACATTAAAAACAGATTGGAGATTTCTAACAATATGATTGTTAGCCTCTGAACTTCTAAACATCTTTATGCTCAGAATTCTCCTAACAACAACTAAACAATTTGACTTTAACAAACATAGTAATAATTGACATTTACCTGCATCGCCTTTGGATTCAAAATATTCTTTCATTAATTTGCTACATTACCAATCGATAGTGCGTTTGGGAAACTTACCTTCAAGGCCTGACAGAAAAATTTCATCCACATGGATATGTCTAGGAGTCCTTTTTCTTGCAGTAGACAGTTGAGGTAGGGAAGGTGGACATGAGCTACGGAACCCAGGGCTTCTTTGTTGTGGTGCTTCATTCACATGTCGGTCCATATTGGGAGTGTGCTCAACATGGTTGTGGTCTTCTTGGAGAGATTTCAAATTAATCATTGCTCCTAGGTCCAACACTTCATACTCAGTGTGTCTCAATACACCTATGTCTTCAAGAGCTTCAACATGGCTCGTTAATGGATTGTTGGTTCGATACTGACTTGATTTTGGAACTTGAGTTGGGTCCGTTGGACACAACCACTTCACCCGTGCTTCTGAAGTAGAGGTTGTTATGTCATCAACTCTATCAGGATCAATCGCAGTATCAGTGGAAATGTCTAGACCATGTCTCACTCTCTCCATTGCCAACCTGGCCTTTTCTCTTACTTCATTTTCCTTTTCAATGGGCATATTCCTTCTAGTTTTTCTTTCTCTATTACATGAGGTTCCCATATCCAAAAGTGTCTTTATCAAAACTATGAGGTCTACCCCTGCATAAGAAGCAATAAATAAGGTATTAGTTCCATTATACAAGAAACATGACGTGTTCCAACATAATTAACTAAATTACAGACATATGTTAGTATGCTAATTATTGGCATTGATACATAAACGTTGATTAAAGGTTTCTCTTTATGTTCAAACCAAAGTTTCATTTCTATACTATATTTGAGTCAAGTTTGCAGGTATTACAGCTATCAAATTATGACTTCCTTTGTGTTCAAAAAGTATTGGAAATCAAAATAAAATGAGTGAAATATTCTTCATTTCCAACACCTTCGGACGAGATGACTTGACACGTAATATGCCACATTAGTTGTGAGGGAAGACACAAGTTGGTGTTTGGATGTCTTGGGAATAAATTACACTCATTAAGTTACAAGTTAACTACTAAGAGGACAAATTGACTAATTACACAATGAGGAGGTTGCAAATCCCTCGAAAAAAAGGAGAAATCATTGAGGTAGAGGCATCCTTGTCAAGCTCAAAGGCATGTTATGATAAATCTAGCATGAAGAGGAGAGCATGGACAAGTTGGTGAACTGTTCAATATGGACCCTCTCCCATGATTACTTCCAAGGTTTTTATACAAATTGAAGAGTCTCAATAGAGAACCTCATCGATGCCATACTTGTGGGAAATCAAAATATATTCTTATGCAAATTATTATTGGTCTACATTCCATACTTCATCTTGTATAAAGAATATGGACAACTTGGTGAAATATTCAATATGGACCCTCTCCCATGATTACTTCAAAGGTTTTTTTTTAAATTGAAGAGTCTCAAGAGATAACTTCATCTATGCCATCATTGTGTGAAATCAAAATATATTCATATGCAAATGTAAATTAGTTAACACTACATACTTCATCTTGTATGGTGAATATGAGACTTGCTTAGATGTGAAGTTGGGATTTATTGTTGTGAAATTAAATGTTGTCTATGAGAGAGATATTGTTGTAGGCATATCATAAAACATAAATCAATTAAATGATCTGAAAGCTTGTGAATTGAAACAATTATTTACAATTTACCATACCTATTCAAAATGATCTCTTCTTGTTCCACTAACTTCCAAGACCACTGAATATGTTTGTTAGATTCCAAGAGTGAGCTTCTATCTAGTAGATCAAAGAGTGGTGATGGATTGTGAGCCAAATTGCAAAGTTCAGGAGCATAAAACATGTGAATAGCTATAGAAAACCCGTGAAAATTGGTAGCAATTCCAAGAATCCAAATCTCTATTTTTTTTAACTAGTAACAAGTGCGCGCACGCGTATTTGAGCACGTGCACGCGTAAATAATGCCGAGGGCATGCATTTACGTGCAAGCACAATTAGACGTGCGCGCGCCCCTACCTAACATTTAGAGCATTTACTCACTAATGTTTATCTCATTTAATGACTAACGTTATTCAACAACGGCTTCGTATTCACACATGTTCGAGTATTTTTACAATATAGTCTTCACCACTACTTTCTTCTTAGGCACATGGGTGCCATTATGAGCTCTTAGGCTCCTTGTCTATGGCTAGTGGAGGGTAAGGGATGCCTCCAACAATGACCATCATCACCATCATAATCATCATCTTTGTAATCATCATCATAATCATCATCATCATATTCATCCTCATCATCATCATCATCATAGTCATCATCCTCATCATCATTGTTCCTCATCATCGTCATCATCATCATCATCATCATCACCATCATTGTTCATCATCATCGTCGTCATCATCATCATCTTTCATCATCCTCATCATCATCATCACCATCATCGTTCATCATCATTGTCATCGTCATTGTCATCATCATCATCATCCTCATCATCATCATCATCGTCGTCGTCCCCACCCTTATCATCATCATCATTCCATTGAAAATGCTTGAAAATAAAATCAAAGCAAAGTTTCAACTAAACCTATCATCGTCGTCATCGTCATCATCATTGTTCCTCTACATCATCACCGTCATTGTTCATCATCATTGCCATTGTCGACATCCTCATCCTCATCGTCGTCATCATCCTCATCCTCATCATCATAGTTATCATCGTCCTCCTCCTCCCCATCATCATCATCATTGTTCATCATCATCGTCATGGTCATCATCATCATTCCTTTGAAAATGCTTGAAAATAAAATCAAAGCAAAGTTTCAACTAAACCTATCATCATCATCATCATCCTCATCCTCATCATCATCATCATCATCATCATCATCATCATCGTCATCATCCTCATCCTCATCATCATCATCATAGTCATCATCCTCATCATCATCATTGTCATCATCACCAATATTGTTCATCATCATCCTCATCATCCCCATCCTCATCACCATCATTGTTCATCATCCTCATCATTGCCATCATCATCGTCATCGTCGTCATCATCGTCATCATCATCCTCGTCATCATCATAGTAATCATCCTCGTCATCGTCATTGTCATCATCCTCCTCCTCATCATCATCATTCCATTACAAATGCTTGAAAATAAAATCAAAGCAAAGTTTCAACTAAACCTATCATCATCATCGTCGTCATCGTCATCATCATCCTCATCCTCATCATCATCATCGTCGTCGTCATCATCATCATCATCACCATCATTGTCATCGTCGTCATCATCATCCTCATCATCATCATAGTCATCATCCTCATCATCATCATCACCAACATTGTTCATCATCATTGTCACCATCATCATCATCATCGTCCTCGTCATCCTCATCCTCCTCCTCATCATCATCATCACCATCATTGTTCATCATCATCATCATCATCATCATCCTCATCATCATCATAGTCATCATCTTCGTCATCATCTTCGTCATCATCATCATTCCATTGCAAATGCTTGAAAATAAAATCAAAGCAAAGTTTCAACTAAACCTATCATCATCATCATCATCATCATCATTGTTCCTCATCATCGTTGTCATCATCATCATCCTCATCCTCATCCTCATCCTCATCTTCGTCACCATCAATGTTCATCATCATTGTCATCGTCATCATCATCATCATCATCATCCTCATCCTCATCCTCATCATAGTCATCCTCCTCATCATCATCATTGTCATTATCCTCATAATCATCATCACCAACATTGATCATCGTCGTCATGATCATCATCATCCTCATCATCCCCATCCTCATTATCATCATCATCATTGCCATCATTGTTCATCATCATCATCATCCTCATCATCATCCTCATCCTCCTCCTCCTCATCATCATTAGCATAGTCATCATCCTCATCCTCATCATTGTCATCCTCCTCCTCATCATCATCATCATTGTTCATCATCATCATTCCATTGCAAATGCTTGAAAAGAAAATCAAAGCAAAGTTTCAACTAAACCTATCATCATCATCATCATTGTTCATCATCATCGTCGTCGTCATCATCATCATCCTCATCCTCATCCTCATCCTCATCACCATCATTGTTCATCATCATCATCATCCTCATCCTCATCATCATCATCATCCTCATCATCGTCATTGAAATCATCCTTATCATCATCATCACTATCATCATCATCATCATCATCATTATCCCTCATCATCATCAGCGTCGTCAATCATCCTCATCATCATCGTCATCATCATCACCATCATTGTTCATCATCATAGTCATCATCATCGTCGTCGTCATCGTCATCAACATCATCGCAATTATCATCATCGTCATCATAATCACCATCATCATAGTAATAGTCATTGTGATCATCATCCTCATCATCTTCATCATCATCATCACCATCATTGTTCATCATCATAGTCATTTTCATCCTCCTCATAATCATCATCGTCGTCATTAGCATCATCATCCTCATCATCGTAATCATCATCATCATAATAATCATCGTCATCATAATCATCGTCATCATAGTCATAGTCATCGTGATCCTCATCCTCATCCTCATCATCATCACCATCATTATTCATCATCAGCAGCATCATCATCATCATCCTCATCATCATCATCATAGTCATCATCATCATTGTCATCCTCCTCCTCATCATTATCATAGTCATCATCCTCATCATCATCATTGTCATCATCCTCCTCCTCATCATCATCATTGTTCATCATCATCATTCCATTGCAAATGCTTGAAAATAAAATCAAAACAAAGTGTTTACTTAACAAATGCATGCACGTGTCCTTAACAATTGTGCACAAAGTAGCGCGATCGTGCTTCTAGTGCGTGCGCATTGTGTTTTAAACTACGCACACACGTGATTTAAATTTAGAATTTTGGCGGGCACCTTTTTTCCAACCTACATGGTGGATGACTTGGCTGCTTTGGTCTTAGGTTTTAGACTGTCTTATGACATAAAACTTGTTTTGTACCACTTCTCCTATTTCATGCATGATTTTCCATATGCCACTCTTGTCCACTGCTAATGAAAATTCACACACTTGTGTAACTCTGTTTGTAGATTCTGAATATGTAAGTTTTATTTAAATCTATTGTCTTTTTTCTATTTTTTTATTTAATTTTAAATGGACTAACGTCAATCTAACACAAAAGGTAGGCTATTTGCTTCGGCTATAACTTTTTTTGGCTCACCTATTTAGAAAACGGAAAAGCACCCGCACAAGAAGACATAAAGACCTACATCCTAAAAAAATATATCGTTCATTGACTATGTTAAGGCCAAGATGTGGTGGACCAATGCTCGACCTTGTCATTTTAGGGAGTCACTGACTTCCTTAATTTGAAAAAAACAAATTATGACATAAATAAATATGGAAAAATAGCGTTGCACTAGACACGCCTATTATCTACAACTCTATATAATTTTTTTCACAAAATTCCACCATTTGCATACCAAACAAGTGGACCAACGCAAACATATTCATTATTTTTTTGGAAAAAAGAAACATACCAAGATTAGAAGAACCTCGCTTTTAGGGATTTATACTTAGTTTCCATAAATAAAATTTATATATTCAAAAAGGTAATCGGATTGTCCACTTTTCATATTCTTACGCCATATTACAAAAAGTTGTGTAGGTACCTCTAATATTTTTTCATATTCTTACGTTCAGATTTCTATTTTTCCCAGAAGTCCATTGCAACGAATGTGTCATAAGTGACCAGCATTAGCTTGCACCAAACCTTTTGTTATCCTTCCATGTCCAATAAAGGGCTTTATTTAATGGTTGTCTTCCAAAATTTCAATTAACTCTAAACTTATCAAAACAGATGTGTTATCAAAACATGTGATGGATACACAGGAGGGATGTATTATATATTAGTTGTCTCAAAACCATGTTTGTACATTTTGCGACGATATCCAGCTATAAGTCATTGTTTATGGGAGTAGAATATTTAGTCAATGAGGTGGCATTTTTCGTAGGTATTTCTGGCTCACTAGGTGCAGATACAATACATCCCTATTTAGGCATACGTAGATATCAACTTCCCTTGGATTGAGCTGAGTTTGATGCTTTATATACATATTGTTTTCTTTATTATCAGTTATCACACTTCTTTTATTTGCATTTGACCGCGATGAACTCTCAATGGATGGATTTAGCGGCAGGGTTTTCAATGCCTCTCGTTGAACCTCTTTTATTTTGGCTATTATATTTTTGTGGCAGTCCATGAATCGACTTTTATTTACATATATGGACTATTTTAGGCTCTTATTTTTGGCATGTATTCGATAGATATATTCCAGCTACTTTATATTGGTTAGCACTAGCTTTGGTTAGCTTTTTAGAACTATATATGGACTTAATGACTATATCAGTCCATACCATTTGACTAGGTATTTGACTATTACGGACATATACTTTATAATAGTATAGTTTTTCAATTCTAAAAAAATATTTACTCTAAATTTTTAGAGCTTTGTGTTTGATAACTAAAGATATGTTCACGAATATATTAGGTGTGCATCACAAAAAATGTTATATAAATAAATAGTTGTGTGTGTTTATATATATATTAGAACTCTCTATCAAGGCAAGGATATACTAATCCATGATTGGTCAAATTTTTTGATTTTCATTATTTTACATTTTCACACAAAAAAATTACAACGTTTACTAAAGAGTTGAATAATTTTTCTATTAAACATAACAATTTGGAAAATTAAAAAAGTTTTAATAACTTTTTAAATTCAAAAATTGGATATTTTTATTGGTCAGTACACTTCTGATGGGAAGTGAATCCGTGATGGAGTGCTTTTCATTTTCAAATTTTAAAAATAAATAAAATTAATTTTTAATAATAAAAAAATCTTCATACAACCACTTGTTTCTTATTTTCATTATGTAGTTTGACAAATCCTATGAATCATATCTAGGTCTTACTGTCATGAATCAAGCAATGAGACAAAGGCTTCTAAAATTCAACCAAAATCACAGCTCTTGTTTCCATTGGTTTTTTTTTTTTCATATGGAAATATGTACGGGAAAACCAGCAATACTTCCCCATATTAGTGGATGGTAGAGGTGGTAAACCGCCGGCCATCCTCGCAGAAGGCATAACCCCAAAGGACTCAAGGCTCAAACCCGTGACCTCTCCTCGAACCGAGAGAGTGTACGCACGTCTTACCAATTGAGCTACCCCTTGGGGCTAGTTTCCATTGGTTTATCCCTCAGTATACTACGATGATACTTCGAATTTTATGACCCGAGGTAGTTAAAGTAGTCGTTACTTATCGATTTTATAATCTCAAGTGGCAGCTGTTACAAGCTTCTATGTATTTTTTTTGGAGTCAAAATCTCCAAGACTACATACGTAGGTGTTCCCACAAAGGATTTATGTTAAGTTAATATTGAAGCAAAGCATATTTGGATTCCACACCCACTCAAAGACCAATACCTATGTTGTTCCAACTGTTTCAAGCGTAGGGCAACTTTTTTTAAAACGGAGCTTAAATCCTCCAAGAGAGCCACCCAAATTCCAGTTCTGGCCCATTTCATCATGCGTTGTCCCTTTCTCAGGTTAAAACTAAATGTTGCACCCCATTGGAGGTAAAAAAATCTAGGTTACTTTAAATTCAAGTGTCGATCCCTAACGGTGGTTTAAAAACTAAATGCCCAATCAAATAGGAAAAAAGCCCATCACAGAGATATAATATCGTTGAGTTAAAACTTAGGGCAATGATAATTATAAGAGACTATTCGTACAATTAGAAGTTAGCGTGCCAACAAATGTTATTATATGACATGATGGAAATCCAAGAAAAAGGAAAATGACTCTCAAATCTTCATGCACCAGTGTAGATCCAAATCCTAGGCTCTATCAAGCATCGAGATGGATCAAATCTCTCTGGGTGCAAACATCTTCTTAGGTATCCATTGATTTGATTCAAACCAAAAGACACATCTTTTTATTTAAGGTCCAAATATAATATTTTTATTATTAATATTTCATATTATTTATGGCCGACATATAATATTTTTTATTATTTTTTATTTTGTTAGGAACGAACATTGCATCATTTCTCTACACATGGTTTTAAAACCATATGCAAGGCCCTCCTACAACCAAGGGTTGTTTAGGAGGCCTTGCACATGGTCTTAAAACCATTTGCAAGGCCTTGCTAAACCATGTACAATAAAAAATGTTGGCCTTGCACATGGTTTAAAAACCATGTGCAAAGCCTCCTAAACCATGTACAATAAAACCATGGGTTGTTTATAATGTCTTGCACATGGTTTTAAAACCATGTGCAAGGCCAACATTTTTTTGCGGATAATTCAATTTTGTGTTTTTTTCTTGACCCACATTTTTTTTACGGATAATTAATTTTTTACTTTTTTATTGTTTTGTTAGGTATGAAGATTACAACATCTCCCCCATATTAGATTGTTTTATTTTGGCCTATAAGAAAATTTATTTTCCATAATATTCACTATCACTATTATTTTTTGCCGACATGTTACAAAGGTTACATCACATTACAAGATCTCTCCCATAATATTCACTATCACTATTATTTTTTGCCGACATGTTACAAACGTTAGTAACATTACATCATGTTACAAGATCTCCCCCATACTGGGCTGTAGAGCGCCTCTCAGCGCAATAATCATTTGTTTTTCTAATCAACATATTGCATAAACAGTTTATTCCCTTCTGTTATACCAACTTTTCAATGCCTAATCAGTCAATCTTGTAGTGAGGATTCTTGTGGGGTCAAAGAGAGGATCCTTCACCAACATTTCTATTTATTTTACCTTGTTTATAATTATGGATATTTTGTTAAGTGGGTAATATAAATAATTTAATTCGACAAACTTTTCATTTAAATTCTTATTGATACCCATTCTTCACCCTCTACAGTGAGGATTTCATTTCCCTTAAGCTCACCATCTCCATTTTTATCTGCTTCTTACATGCCATCAAGGAATATGTGGTTTATACTTCCATGTCGATCTCTTTCAACCAAAACACATCCACCGTACACTCTCACCAAAAATGTTTTTAGTAAAAAAAAGGTTGTGTTGTTCGTTGATGGACACCTCATTAGGCACAAACTTCAACGAGACTGATGATAGAATTTCTACGAGATCCATGCTCCAGCAGTCCAAATCATGGCTCCATACAAACACATAAATGAATTCATGATAATTGAAATGTCATTCACGAAAAACAAGGAAAGAAAGCACATCAACTTACTGTTTATGGCGTTGTGTATTGGCGGATTAAGCCTTAAGTTGTTGATGTGGATGTCTGAGTGTTGAATCTGGTTGGAAAAAGTAATTATTCGCATATCTGTATCTGATCTCAGCCAATTCTATCAGAGTCCGTATCAGTTCAGATATTGTCGGTCAGTCTGACAAGAGGGAAAAGTCCACGATTCGGCAATCTAAACCAGTGAAATTAATTTCTGAAGCTAAGTTTGTAGGTAGATAGTTATTACAGCCATTAATGGCAAGTCTATAGATTCACATAGAAGCAATTTTTAGGTTTCCTATAAATAGAAGAAGAAGATTGTAAATCAAGTTAGAGAATAGACACAAGAGACATAGGAACTCTAGGTGAGAAAAAGAGAGTAAAGTTGAAGCTCAAGCTTCTATGTATGTGATTCTGTCGAAGAGCCGAAGCTCTATCAAAGGTTCAGTCAGTGAGCTGACAATTTTGGATCGACAAGTTTGTATTACCTTCGTTATTTCCGGACAAGTTATTTATATGAAATAGTTTATGGTTGAATGCATTTTTATTTAGTCGCTCAATCTTTCTAGAGTTACTTGAGTAAATGTTGTTTACAATTACGGTTAAGTGAAAGAACAAGAATCCATAAATTTCTCACCCCGTGAAAGTTCCAGGTTTTTCGGCAGAGTGGTCGACTCAAGTCTTCCTAAATATTTGGTTCTATGTTTTTATAAGTTATGTTGAATTGTTAATGTGTCCATTTTTACTTCATCTTACTCACAGGTGAAAAGCATTTGTAATTTCTTAAGTCTTTTAGACTAAGAAACATACTTTGTAAATTCCGACTAAAACCAGACCAGGGCAAGTGAGTCCAAGTAAATCGGTCGAGTGAAATCGACAAGTTGTTGAAGTGTTCAAACCGACAAGTAGTCATTTCAGTTCTGTCTAAGTGTAAAACCGACAAGTTGTCGGTTACCGACAAGTGGTCGAAGTAAAACCTATCAGTAGAACTGACAAGTAAGAACTTGTCGAGGTAAAAGAGTCGGGTCCAAAAGGCCGACCAAATTTGGTATACTTGTCTAGTAGGTTTCACCCGACAAGTTAAAAAAAGAGGTCGACGTGTAAAATGAATTTTTATAATTAAGCAGTAAACTCAAGTTTAGTTGGCTTGGTTTTGGCAAACTGGTATCAGAGCAAGGTTTAGGAAACAAATCTTATCTTAAAAGTGGAAAAGTAATTTTCTAAGGAAAGTTAAAAATTAAAAATGGCTTCCACTTCTGGTTCATTGCAAACTCCAATTTTTACAGGAAAGAATTATGAATATTGGTCTCTAAAGACCATGAAGGATTTGTTCAGAGGTCAAGATGTATGGGAGATAGTCCAGCATGGTTATGCAGAACTAGCAGATATGACAGCATATAAAAATCTCACACAAGCTGAGAAAGATGCCTTGAGGGAACAGAGGAAGACAGATGGAAAATCTATGTTCTACATACACCAAGCCATGCATGAAAGCATACTCCCAAGAGTAGCAGCAAAAATTAATGCTAAGCAGGCATGGGACACATTGGAGACTGCCTATCAAGGCTTGGGAAAGGTAAAGACTTCAAAGTTGTAGATTCTGAGAAGATATTTTGAATCTCTGTCCATGAAAGATTCAGAGACTGTAGACTCATTCTACACCAGAGTTGTTGGTTTGATAAACCAACTGAAATCTCATGGAGAAGGCATAGAAGACCAAAGAGTGGTTGAAAAAATTCTCAAAAGTCTTTCCCCGAGATTTGAAAACTTGGTTGTGACCTTGGAAGAACACATAGACATGTCGACATTTACCATTAATGAGCTACAAGCTTCACTCATCAATCATGAACATATACTCAGCAGAACACAGACATCATTGGAAGGTGCATTCGCAGCACGGTCATCCATAAGCCGTGGTAGAGGCAAGGGGAGAAACAACTTCAAAGGCAGAGGAAGAAGTTCGTCCAGAGGAGGACGAGGCAGAAGTCCTGCAAATGACGGTGGTAGAGGAGAGTATCAAAATATAAGTGAGCCAAGTGTCCATAGGTTTGATAAATCAAAAATTCAATGTCATTACTATAAGAAATTTGGTCATTATGCATATGAGTGCAGGAAGAAACAATATGACCAAGGAAGGAAAACCCCAAATCAGTCGACCAGCACCAACACTCCGACAAGTGCAATGTTAATGGCATCGACATATTTAGTTGTATACAATGTTGTTAGATTCAGGCTGCAGCAATCATATGACTGGTAATTTAAATTTGTTTTCTAGTCTAGATAATTTAGTTCAAACTAATGTTACACTTGTAAACAATGTCCAAGTTACTATTTTGGAAAAGGGTACTATCGGTATTCTAACCAAATATGGGGAGAGTAGGTATATCCCTGATGTCTATCATGTCGAAGGTCTGAAACATAGCTTGTTAAGCATTCAACAACTAATACATAAAGGCTACAGAGTCTACATAGAAGATGATCACTGTGTGATTAACGACAAGCATCCAAGCGACCAGCTGATAGCAAAAGTGCCAATGACAAGCAATCACTTGTTTCCATTAAGGATAGTTCCCGACATGAAAGGGAAGACAAACACAGGAGTTGCGTTCAAGAAAGAAAGTAAAGAAATAGTCGAGCCCCTCGACAAGAAAGAAAATGGCAGCGCTAATTTGCAAGTTGCATTTCAAACAGAAGTTCGGGATGAATCCTGGTTGTGGCATTTCAAATTTGGACATCTGAATTTTGGTGGGTTGAAGCTACTGCACACAAAGAATATGGTGAAAGGATTTCCATTGATCGACAGACCATAAAGGGTTTGTGAAGGATGCATTTTTGGCAAGCAGTATAGAGAGACTTTTCCAGTCAGAAAGTCTTATAGAGCACGCACACCACTTTAAATTGTGCACTCTGATATTTGTGGTCCAATGCAGACATCATCCATCGGTGGCTGCAATTATTTTCTAACTTTTATTGATGAATACTCAAGAAAAACATGGGTATATTTTCTGAAACATAAATCTGATGCATTTGGTTATTTTCAACAGTTCAAGGCACTCATGGAGAACCAGAGTGGACACCGCATCAAGATCTTAAGGACCGACAAAGGAGGTGAATATGTTTCAAATGAATTTCTAATTTTTGCGAGACTCATGGCATACAAAATCAATTCACTGCACGGTATACACCTCAGCAGAACGGTGTTTCCAAAAGAAAGAATAGAACCATCATGGAGATGGTGCGTAGCATGTTGGCAGCCAAGCATTTGCCAAATGAATATTGGGGTGAAGCAGTCGCAACTATTGTATACAGTATGAACCGAAGTCCGACAAAGAGTGTGAAGAACAAAGTTCTCCAAGAAGCATGGAGAGGTATGAATCATAGTGTTTCTCATTTAATTTTTTTTGGTTTTGTAGCATATGCTCATGTTCCAGATGAGCTGAGAAGGAATCTAGACAAGAAGGGACGGAAATGTAATTTTGTCGGCTATTCTGAAGACACAAAAGCATACAGGTTGTATGATCATGTCACAAGGAAAGTGATAATCAGTCGAGATGTTCAATTTGTCGAGAATGAATCATGGGATGGAACTGTCGATACAAATGTCAAGATTGTGTCGAATGTCAACAATGATGATATGGAAGAGGAAGTGGTTCAAACACCACATGTAAGTCAAGCGGTCGCAGCACCATCGACTCCCATGACACCACGACATGGTTCAGCACAAGGACCATTGACACAAGTGGCATATCAAGCTACACCGGCAAGCACACCAAGAGGATAGCAGACTCCATCAAGCATTTCGTCAAGGTCGACATCGATAGAACCGGTGAAGACAACAAGTCTACGTGAGATATATGAAGTTGGTACAACAAATTCATTCTCTCTCTTTGCATTATTTTCTCCTATATATGATCCACTAACATTTGAATAAGTCGTCGAAGAAGCAGTATGGGCACAAGCCATGGATGAAGAAATAGAATGCATTGAGAAGAATCAAACATGGGAATTGGTTGATGTACCAAAAGACAAATATGTAATCAACGTCAAATGGATTTATAAGACAAAGAAAGATGCTGATGGGAATGTGCAGAAGCACAAAGCAAGATGCTAATGGGAATGTGCAGAAACACAAAGAAAGAATGGTAGCAAGAGGGTTCACACAGCAACCCGACATAGACTTCAATGAAACATTTTCACCTGTTGCACGCATGGATACAGTCAGAACAGTCTTGGCCATTGCTGAACAAAATAAATGGCATGTTTATCAAATGAATGTCAATTTGGAATACTTAAATGGCTATCTAGAAGATGAAGTATATGTGGAACAACCACAAGGATACGAAGTTCCAGGTCAAGAGCATAAAGTGTACAGGATGAAAAAGGCATTATATGGTTTGAAGCAAGCTCCTAGAGCTTGGTACAGTCGAATTGATTCCTGACTCACTGAAAATGGATTTCACAGAAGTGAAAGTGAACCGACATTGTACACCAAAGTGAATGAGAAAGGTATGATGTTAATTGTCTGCCTGTATGTAGATGATTTAATATTTACTGTTGATTTTGGCATAGCAGATATTAAATCAGTCATGGAAAGTGAATTTGAAATGACTGATCTAGGGCTTATGATGTTTTTTCTGGGCATTGAAGTTTAGCAGTCTGAAAGTGGTATTTTTATATCACATTCAAAGTATGCAAGTGAAGTTTTAAAAATATTTAACATGTCTAATTGCAAGACAGCCCCAACACCAGTAATAACAGATTTAAAATTGAGCAAGGATGATGAAGGATCAACTATAGATCCTACGCTATTCAAAAAGCTTGTTGGAAGCCTTATGTATATGACAGCGACAAGACCAGACATCATGTATGGAGTAAGTCTAATCTCAATGTTCATGGATTCACCAAAAGACTCACATTGGCAAGCAGGTAAAAGAATTATGAGTTATGTAAGTGGCACAAAAGAACTTGGCATTATGTATTGAACTTCAGAAAATTTTAAACTCACTGGCTATATTGATAGTGACAATGGAGGTAGCATATATGACAGAAAGAGCACATCTAGGTACACATTTCATTTTGGTACATGTGTTGTTTCATGGGCTTCAAAGAAGCATCCCATAGTAAATTTGTCTTCAGCAGAAGAAGGGTATGTTGCAGCGACAAGTGTTGCATGCCAAGTTGTATGGATGAGGAGAGTGTTAAAACACTTTTCACAGAACCATCAAGAACCGACAACCATCTTCTGCGACAATAATTCAGCCATTGCATTATCAAAGAATCATGTTTTTCATAAAAGAACCAAACACATGGAAATAAGGTTTCATTCCATAAGAGAGTTGGTGAACAACAAAGAATTTTGTTTAGAATTTTGTAGGTCTGAAGATCAACTTGCAAACATATTTACAAAACCATTGGCAAAGGACACATTCTAGTATCTGCATAGTTATCTTGGAATGACAAGTTCTGGACGGTGAACTTTGTCATGCACAGAGAAAGTCTAAGGTTTGAAACATTTTGTAAATTTTGTTTTAAAAATCCCCATCTGCTCATAATTAAGGGGGAGTGTTGGAAAAAGTAATTACTCGCAGATCCGTATCTGATCTCAGCCAACTCTATCAGAGTCTGTATCAGTTCAGATCTTGTCGGTCAGCCTGATAAGAGGGAAGAGTCCACGATTCGACAATATAAACCAGTCGAATTAATTTATGAAGCTAAGTTTGTAGGTAGATAGTTATTACAACCGTTAATGGCAAGTCTGTAGATTCACGTAGAAGCAATTTTTGGGTTTCCTTTAAATAGAAGAAGAAGATTGTAAATCAAGTTAGAAAATAGACACAAGAGACATAGAAACTCTCAATGAGAAAAAGAGAGTAAATTTGAATCTCAAGCTTCTGTGTATGTGAATCTGTCGAAGAGCCAAAGCTCTATAAAAGGATCAATCGATGAGCTGACAAGTTTGGATCGACAAGTTTGTATTACCTTTGTTATTTTTGGACAAGTTATTTATATGAAATAGTTTATGGTTGAATGCATGTTTATTTAGCTGCTCAATCTTTCCAGAGTTACTTGATTAAATGTTGTTTACAATTACGGTTGAGTGAAAGAACAAGAATCCATAAATTTCTCACCCCATGAAAGTTCCAGGTTTTTTGGCAGAGTGGTCGACTCAAGTCTTCCTAAATATTTGGTTATATGTTTTTATAAGTTATGTTGAATTGTTAATGTGTCCGTTTTTACTTCATCTTACTCATAGGTGAAAAGCATTTGTAATTTCTTAAGTCTTTTAGACTAAGAAATATACTTTGTAAATTTCGACTAAAACTAGACCAGGAAAAGTGAGTCCAAGTAAATCGGTCGAGTGAAATCGACAAGTTGTCGAAGTGGTCAAACCAACAAGTAGTCGGTTCAATTCTGTCTAAGTGTAAAACCTACAAGTGGTTGAAGTAAAACCTGTCGATAGAACCAACTAGTAAGAACTTGTTGAGGTAAAAGAGTCGAGTCTAAAAGGCCGACCAAACTTGGTATACTTGTCTAGTCAGTTTCACCCAACAAGTTAAAAAAAAAAAGAGGTTGGCATGTAAAATGAATTTTTATAACTGAGCGGTAAACTCAAGTTTAGTCGGCTCGGTTTTGGCTAAAAAATCTTAATCCTTCACTAAGGGATGTCAGAGTGTTAACGCTCAAGCCTCCGTTGAAGGATGTCGAAGATTTAAAACTATAGTGCACCGCCTCTTATGAACTATGCGTCTGATATCTTGTGTTCCATGCTCTAATTGGCAGGGAATTTGCTGCTTGCAACTTTATACCTTGTTATGATTCCCTGTTGTTAGTGCTAAAAGATGCACTATGACTGCATCATAGTATGGCTAGCACATCTTGTGTTTGTAATGATTGTTTAAGATTGCAAGTGGTTCAGATAAGTGAAATCTAGACTTCAACATAATCTAGGCTCTCAGTTTAAATACACCATATCCATTAAATGAGGGCCACTTAACATCATGCTCATCTATCCAAAACTTTAATGAGATAAGCATAAGAGGAATAAAGTTGTAGTAAACACATCACACTTTCATCTTGTACAAATGAAATGATACACTTACACAAAAAAAAATT
Source organism: Pseudotsuga menziesii (assembly GCA_001517045.1). Classification (NCBI taxonomy): domain Eukaryota; kingdom Viridiplantae; phylum Streptophyta; class Pinopsida; order Pinales; family Pinaceae; genus Pseudotsuga; species Pseudotsuga menziesii. Next base: position 197,756 of record LPNX010239322.1, on the reverse strand, counting down.
TACACGAAGAATCCTTATTTGCGTTAAACAACAATATGTGCATCTGTCTCCTTCAAAATACAAATCTTTCATTGCAAATCCTTTGCAACTTCAGAAATTTGTAACTCAAAAATTATAGCATAAATATACCATCATCTTCACATCCAAATATAAGAAGAAGATGAACATAGATGAGATAACACAATTTGAACACAAACTGAACTTGATATTACTTTGAATCTTCAGAAATGATATATAGTATACAACTTCAAACTTACATAAGAAAATGATAGTCTTGCAATTTTTAGATTCGAACCACCAACTCCCTTTTTTATATTTAAAAAGATATAATATATAGAAAAATGCTTTAACTAACTATCTCAAATATCATGGAACAAATATCTAACAATAAACTAAAAATAAAATAAGACTTGAAACATTGCAAGAAATCTAGAGCCATCTTTGCTTGAAATTTGTCATTGGTCTATGGATTCAATGAAGTCAAATACTCTTTGAATTTGGAAAGAATCATCTTCTTGCTAATATTCTTCTTGAAATAATCTGCCATCTATCTATAAAATGTCTAATAATGCTTTAATATGCTCATCAGATCCCTAGATATTTGGGATATTATTGATTTTTTTACTGATAAAATTGTATCTTCACTCTCTCACCTACAAATATGGGAATTATTTGATACTGCTAATTTGATGTCTAGAAAACTAGGATTGCTTTATCCACAAGGAAAAAGTCATACAATCATTGCAACTATTCCTGCAATTCAATATCAAAAGAAGAAGTGTCTCATTGAATCCATTGATTTCATTTCCAAAAAAATTGCTTGAAAATTCAGCACTTGATTCCCATAATCAAGTTGATCTAGATAATATCACTATGAATGTGAACAGTGATATATACAAACTAATAATTCTAAAAAGTGACATATCTAATTGATAAGCCATGATAAATGAGGGTTTCATGACATCTATTATATGCTGGTCACTTTCTAGGAAAAAATATGCCTTTTTATCTTTTGAAGGAACTTTAGGTCGTGCTACATCTTCGTAGCTTGCAAACTCTTCTCCCTTTGTGAATATGTACAAAACATAGCAATAATTTTTTTTCCAAGTGTTTTATGTCCTACTGTTGGTAATGCATGTAGAAGGAGTGGAAACTTATTCATAATATTTTCTTAAGACACACTTCTCTCTCCCAATTTTCACATTGCAGTTTCACCATAAGCAAAGTTTTGCTTTCATGCAAAAATAATGTGAGATATATTGTTGGAAACATCTGTCTTTATCTCTTCAATGTGAAGGTTCCATTTCCCAAGATCCATAAGTTGGAGAAGCTACTCAACAATTCCAACAAATTCCTCACCTAAAATAGTTGATGTAGGTCTCTTGTTTTTGCTCGTGATAATCTCTCCCTCGGTGCAGTTAAACTCGACCTATGGGTTCTCTATTAACGATTTGATGCAAGCTTGTTGTCACACTTATGGAGTGGTCTTAATAACCTGGGAAATTTTTTGAACTTGTTTGGCATTCATATTCCCTGCCTCTATTCCAAAAAGTAACTCAATCAATGACCACACCCTTTGACTGTTTATTTCCAAGTGCTTAGTTGTCAAGAATATAACATATGTACCAAGAAGAACCTCCATATCATTCTTAAAATGCTTGGATTATCACCATCTATTGTTGGAACATCCTGTGCACATATTTTTATGAAGAAACGAGGCTTTCCAAACTTTCCATCTTCTCTCCATTGTGCTACTCTTCCCCCTTCATCATTCTTTTTTATCCTCAACATTTGACTTTCAGACAATTGATACTTGAAACCCTAATTTGGATCCTGACTCTTTATTTAATTTTAATTTATATGGGAACCCATTCCACATGTAATACACATAAAAAATTGAGTTGTTCAAGTAGAAACTATGTGCAAGACTTACCGAAGCATTGAGCATACTAGGACAATCCTCTTGAGACCAGGTGTGAGTGCTTGTTTGGTCGCGAAAATACAACATTTTATCCATCTTACATATACCATTTGTCACATTTATTCCTATTTTATCCTTCCATAAAACCATTAATTTCCACCACTTTTATAATACATATGGGCTTATATTACCATTTTCCAAATTATTTGTTTTGAGTATTTTTAAGAGAATTCTTGATTAAATATTAGAAATTAATATATTTTTCATATATATCTCAAAGATTTGTGTGAGCTTTGTAATGTAGGGATATTTGAAGCTTTCAACCAAGGATTATTCAAAAGCTTCCTGAATGTTTTCTCCATCTTTTCAAGATTTGAAGGAGATAATTCAAGCTAATTTCAAGGAGAAGATCATGGAGATAGAATATCTTAACCAAGATATTATGGAGGATTTGAAGGGATAAGTTGAGAGAAAAGTGGATCTATAATTATGACTTTATTATCTTCTTATTCAAAGCATTCATGTATAAATAAGAGGGTTCTCTCCTCATTTGGGAGGAGGCCTCTCTCTAGAAATAGAGAAATAGAGAAACATTTTATCTTTTTGAGAGTTAGTCATGGATTTCATCCTTTGTAATAGAGTTGATCTTTTAGAATAAAATTTGGATTTCTCCATAATAGATTTTTCATTTTGATTTGATAATTTAGATTTCATGTGAGCTCACATCTTTTATCATTTATCATTTGTCACACGTTTTATCATAGATTAGTTTGTTAATTTTCTTGCTTTTTTTATTAACTTTACTTTCAATACAATTTCATATGCTTTTGTAAATAGGTTTACCTTCATGTAGTTTCACGTTTTTCTTGAATTTACTTTATGTCATTTTGATCTTTCTTAGATTTAGATTCAACGAAAATAGTATAATGGTTTCTTTTCAAGCATTAGCTTAGGTTAGGTGTATTCTAATCCTGCATATATTTTGCTTACACCTCTAAGTTTACAAACATCCTGGATTGATAATTTATGTTGAATTTACTATCATATATTTCACTCGACATTTTGGCATGGTTGTCGGGAAGGTGTTAAAAGGGTTAGAGTTACATTCTTTTTTCAATTGTGTGCAATTTCTTTTTGCAAGTATGTTTTAGACATGTTCCTAAACTCGGAGCTGTCAGGGCGGTAAGACGTGGGGAAGAGCCTACACGTCGTTCCAGAGACTGCAATGGGCTCGGCCTCGTCAGAGTTAGGGCATGTAGGTTGAGTAAGTTTTATTTAATAGATTAAATTTACAGTTTTGCAAGTGTTTCTTTCTTTTATTTTCTTTTATGCAAGTTTGTTTTTTTGTTGCAAGTTTTCCTTTTTCATTTACATTTTTGTAGTGTAAGGTTTGGATTGTGAATTATTTTTTACTTCCTTACTAGTTTACTTCTGATTGTATACCTTTTCATACTATTTTTGCAATTGTCATGTACTTGTTTTTCATTTTTTCTAGCATTTGATTCAATTTCAGTAAAATGATTTTACGATGAGCATAAGTCTAGATCAGCTCACTCAGATCCTAGCAACAATTGGGATTTGTTCTTCCCATGAAGAGCAGATCTTGATAGCAATGAAAACTTTAACTATTCCTCTGGAAGTGAAAGAATAATTGACATTTGAAGAATTATTTACATTAGATGAGGACCAATCATGTGAGAAGGAAATTGAGGAGGATGAAGAAGGGATTTTGGGTGATCAAACGAGGAAGTAAAGCATGGTTATGAAAGTTTTATAGAACATGGGTTGAGGTAAGTACTAATTTAGATCGGTTTTGTTTTTGCTTTTATTTCATTAACTTACATTTTCAGCATTTAATTTTTCATAGTATTGTACATTCTAGATTTCATTTTTCAAGATTAAATGTAAATCTCTATTTACTTTTGTTACATAGGTGGTTACATTGGCAATTTCATTACACTTAGATAATTGTAAATTTCTAAGTAAATTAGAGTAGTTAGTTTTTTTATTTTTTTGAAAAAGTGTGCTCAATTTAAAATCACAAAGTAGGATGCTTAAAAAAAAAATCAGAAATAATGAAGAAAAAGAACTTTCATTTTTTATGTTTCTAGTTTTGCTAGGAATTACAATTATTTTTTAGTTGCATTGGGAATTATTTTCTTTTAACCCTAGGAATAATTTGAAATAAAAGAAACACAATCAAATTTAATATGTGTGTGTGTGTGTTTCTTTGTTTTTGACTAGTTTTCTAGTTTTAGCTTTAGCTTTTTCTAAAAAAATTAGGAATAAAATTGTAAAAAAAAATCCACCCTTCGATGAGACCTGCAAAAACAATTTATACCAACAAAACATTAAAAAAAATTGAAATAACTCAGAAAAATAAAAAAATGTATGTGCATTCCATATTTTTGAGCATTCCATTCTTCCACGCCAAACCTGCAAACATAAAACATTTAAAAATAATAATAATAATAAAGAAAATCTCATAAAACAGAAGCAATAAAACAAAGGTGCCACGAGTTTTTAATTAATGCACCAGAAACCACTAAACAATTGATGGATGGTCTACAAATATTACTTAGGTCTTCTAAGTAGCATCTTGAATTCAAGGTCTGGTTGGCAATCTTGGCATGTCCTGCCCTATGTTGTGTGTGGTACTGCGCTCTTCTCAAATTTTCGACATCCTGTATCTACATTGAGGTTCCACAACAAAGCAAGCACACTTGCCCTCTGGAAATTGAACCTCTTTTAAGCAGGGGTGTCGAGAGTAGAGATTTTGGATTGCTGTTAAGTATGACTGCGACTAGAATATATCTGAAGCCTCTTTTTCCTTATGTGTCGTTCCTTGGGATATGTCTGAAACGAATAAGCTAGAGCGATTGAGGGTGTGTTTGTTGAGATTCAATTAAAAAACAAAATGGAAAAATGGCAAAGAATCAAATCAAATCCTCATGCGATATCTTTACATTAACATACCCCTTTTCATGGTGGTTTTGATTACTGTCAATCCCAAATAGAAATGCCACAATAAATAAAAGTCGTCACAATGAACAAATAATGTACACATAGTTGGCTCTTATGCTAATTCACTGGCTTAAAACCAGAGATAAGATCCCTATATTCCATCCTATTGGAGTTGCCTATGCACATTGTTGTCAACAAAAAAAACAAATAATGGAATCAAGAGATCAATATCGTGATTTGACATTATCGTTCTAGTTGACTTCCTTTCGTTGCTTTGCTCGTGGGATGTTGTCGTATGTGATTTGTGGGGTAAGATCCCAAAATATATCTGCTTGCCGAGAGGACTATTGGCTTGTTATTAGTGGGAAGGTGTATAACACAACACCCAATATATCATCAAATCTACAACAATGCCCAAGAAATCACAGATTGAATCTTACTCAACAAATATTTTTAATCGTTCTATCAAAGAGGTTAAATTTCATGTCATTGTGCATGGAGCGAAAGCGAATTTAGAGTCACTCGGTGTCTTTTCTAGAGTTTCAAACAAGATCCTTCTGGTTTATTATGGAAAGTGGAAGTAGAGTCTTTCTGGTGATTGCTTCTAAACCTGTAATAGTATCCCAGTTGTCGATGGTTGATAGTCATGTTTTTTTTGTTTATGGGTAACATGACATGGATGGTTTCTCGTTCAGATCTATGTATGGAAGAGAACTTGTCCCCGTGGCTTCTATCATTAGACGTTGCTCACGGTTTCTGAGAACTCATCCCACCATGCATGCATTCACATTCTATGGGATAGGTCATATTTATTCCACCACATTGCTGGATCTACTGCTATTAGAACCCATGCTATGATTTTTTCCATAGGATCTACCTGTTCACAGTCGCCTTATCTGGACTAGGCATTCAGCTTGTGACCGGATCCCTTGTTATAGGACTGAGAGTTAGGAGATGACAATATAAGGGCATTACACAGAAGACTTGTTAGTTGCACAATGATTTTGATGAGGCGTGATTTTTGTTCGAGACAGCATGTTTATTTCTCTACGCTTTGGTAAAGTTTGCATGGTCAACTATGCCACAACCAATTCCTAGAGGTGTCAATGGTGGTGACGAAGGAAACAATGTTGAGCTCTATGCACGACATTGCATTCATTAGGAAACACCATTTGGTCAAAATTTGGGATGGAAACCAGAATGTGGTCTCTGGCAATAATCCAACAAGGTTAATTAAGCCTCTTTGAACACCGACGACCAACCATTTCAAGCTCGGTCGAGCACAACACAATATTACTCTCTGGTTGAGGCATCCATAAATCTTTAGTTTTCCTTAGCCTTGGCTTTGTGATCTCTCTAGTTACCGAAAGCATAGTCCTTGACTCAAAATTTTATTCTTATAAGGTGACTTAAATTTTCATAGAACTTAGCAAAGAATGGCCTGCCTATGCCTACTATTTGTTGGCAAAAAAAAAACTATAACCATTTCTGTGAAAAAATTGGCATACAAAAGCTTTTGGCTTGGGTTAATGGTTTTGGAAATAAGTTGCAATGGAAGCATTGGTAGACTTCTACAGACAACCAACATTTATCTTTGAGATGTATGCAAATTTTGATTGTGATATTCCTTTCAGTAACTTATTTGAAGATATCTGTAACTTGTTGTCAAAGAGTGCCTTTCCTGTACATTTCCCTTTGTCAGCCATGTACGTTCTGGCTTAGGAAGTGAAGACGCAGCATTGACTCTGTCTGACATGCTATGAATAACTTCAATCAGCTCCTCCAATGGTTCAAAACTACAGGCAAGATTCTAATGTATTCTAAACCAATCATTCAAGTGTGGTTTCTCCACCCATTTTGGATTGTTGGTCGTGAGTGATTCTTTCTCGGAATTTGTTCCTAATAATTTTTATGATCACCTCTCATTACTTCATCATTTATGCTGCAACAACGACACTATGGCCTGAAAATGCCAAATTGACTATGAAATATCAATTTGCTTATTCATTGTTGGGTCCTGATTTATGTTGAATGAATAAACTGATTGGTTGGTTGTTGCTCTTTGTATTCTGGATGGAGGTTCAATTCAAGTCGAGACGGACGCTAGGGTTGGCATCATGCAAAGCGATTGTGGATCACCAAGAGTAATAATGTGTGCTCATTAACACTATATTCTGCAAACCTTTATCGAGGGCGTCACTTACGTCGAGTCCTGCAACAGTTCGCCCATCAAATCAGTGCATCTACCAAATTCAACGTGACGATGAAGGGAAATTAAATGACCATATTAACCACGATACACTATGGTTTGGTTCTTGACCTTTCTGTAAATTTACATTTGGATGCAGAGATGATTTCAGTGGAATGAGCAACAATCCTTATATTGGACTTCTTGCTTTCAGCAGGAATTCCTTTTCACTATCTTCTCAGATGACATCCCAATACCAATAAAGTAATTGTAATTTGGCACAAAACTAAGCACTTTACAACCATAACAGTCTCAAAATTTAAAAATTTACGGCCTTTAAGGATTGAAATTCTATATAGGGATTGCAAATTGTATAATAGGATTATGTTTACAATCATGTTTTAATAGATTAGCATAATTTATTTTAAATTTTAGATAATTAATATGTATATAAAATAAATAAAATTAAATAATAATAATAATAAATAATTTAAAAAAACACATACACATTTTCATTCAAATAAGAGACATGTGTTTGGTTGTTACTAATAAAAAAATTAAAAATTAAAACACAACCATAAAAAAATCAAAATTGCAAATGAACTTGGAATTTTCTCGAAACCAAGAAAATTTTATGCTTTAATACATGTTTTGCGCTAACTTGTTTTCTCAAGTCATTCAAAAATAGGTTTTGATGAAGAAGGTTGCTTAAGATGTGTTGTTGCTTTCAAGTATAAAATGCATTTCATTCATTTTCTTTGACTTAATTTGTTAAGTACATATTTTTCTGTATTTTACATTTTCTTCAAATCAACAAGCTTTGTTCATGCAGATGTGATTTCAAGAATCACGAAAACTTTTCATAAAAAATGTTCCAGTGAAAACTTGACATAATTGAGTTTCCATTGTGTATGTCACGTCATTTGTTGTCACCAAGGGGTCTTCACTTAGTGAAACCATGTCATAGTGCCTTCGTTCATGGGGTATTAAATAATACCCCTAATTTCACTAGATATTGATAATTACCTACAAAAATCCTTTTGTTGAGCCCCCTTCCCAATACATATTTCCAATTTAGAAAACCCTATTTTTACGATATATTCCTTATTTTGACTAGAAACCCCTTTTTATACCCCCCATATCCTACTCCCCACCCCCTAATACCTACAATATATTGACCTTATTTTTCACAATTAAAAAAACCCTTTTCCGAATGAATGTGATAAGACATTGCTAAAAAGGTGAATTCCCCATGGTTGTCACAAAGAAACTTTTCAGAAACCATTCGCATCATGACATGATCATTTACCCTTCGTCTTTCAAACTTTCTCAGTCATTCATGTTGAAGTCTATTTTGTCATTTCCTATGTAGTCGGCATGAAACTTTTTTATCCATCACTACTACCTTTCACACATGTTTACTTTTCTGAGTTGCTTGCATTTTGCCTGATTTTCACTCATCTTTTTACGTCATACTAGAGTCTTCTTTTAGCTATTTTTCACACTCTCAAAGTGTGAAAAAGCATCAAGCAATAACTAACTTGGGCTCGTAAAATCCACAAGTAAGGGTTCATTGTTCTACCAAAATTATTTTCTACAATTTTTTTTATTTGCACTCGTGTTGGATGATGTGGAATTCCTTAAGGCCTACCTTCCAACAATCCTCACTCCATCGACATCAACACCCTATCTGGAGATGGGGCTAGAGATTATTTTAGTACCTTCGAATTACATTCCTTAATGGCATATTTCGTTCCTAACAATCATGGGAATGCATCAATGTCTCTTGATTGATAGATCTTATAGGTGACTCGACATCATCACATGTATTCATACCTGATAAGATGTACTATTGGTACCTTGAGTCCCATTGACATCAATGGTGGGTCATCTCGCATTGGTTAACAACATACATTAATGGTCGGTAATCCAATGAATTCCTTTTATGTTCAACCTCAATACATTTATTCACACAAGAAAGAATTGTACCACGGGTAAGTTTTGAATCAGTTGCAGATTATGTGAATTTTGGTTGATGGGTTCTTCTTAGGAATAAAAAGGAGACATGTTCAAGGATATTCAAAGGTATGGTTTGATTCAAAAACATGAATTTTATGTATTTATATTTTCCCAGTTTCAGTGGTTTCCAGTACAGAACTTAAAGCTCGACAGTTGGCTAATTACCACCTTGCTCAAATTGTCTTCACTACAGCTATTTTTCAGCAGTATTCTTGCATATTTCTATTACTTTTTCTTTTTAGTACTAGTCAGTACAAGTGAGTACCACAGTTCCACTTTCAGCTTTCAGTTCTTGATTCATTCAACCTAGTAGCAGTTTAGATCATTCACTTCATGTACTATGATCTAGCAGCAGCAACCACATTCATATTGCATTGTTCATCAACTCTTAAGGTAAGTGAAGGTATGTTCTTTTCTAATCTTTAATCATGTAATTCCTTGAATGCTAAAAATAAATAAATTTGGAAAACTCCCTCACCGTGATTACATTCCCTTTCTTCTTTTCATAAACATAATACATCTTCAATTGGGGGAAAGACTATTAATTACCATTTTACATATTCATCATCTCATTTACCATTAACCAATATGTCTTTCCCAAACTATACTTTGTTGCAATTTGAATAAAAAACCATTGTTATATATTGTCATGATTCATAATATGAAGAAAAGGATTTCTAATGTACATTGATGGTTCATCATTTCCAATGCATGTATATTTTTAAATCTTATGTATTGCAGCAAAAATATAACTAAAAGAACAAATGTTGTTAACATAAGAACCAACAACCAACA
>LPNX010239322.1:119292-186122 GCA_001517045.1 Pseudotsuga menziesii | reverse complement strand
CATTTTGGTCATCTGTCTTCTGGTTATGCTTATCTTTGATGGAATCCCATGAAGCCCAACACTGATCTGATGTGTGCCCACTCTTTCCACACCGCTTGCACTGCAAATTTGATCTTTTGTTTCTGCCCCCTCTGCCTCTGAAATTTCTTATTCCTTGTCCTCTCTCTTTGCCGCAATCTCCCTTGGAAGGGTCTTTGGAATGGTCTTTTCCAGCTAGGGCAGCACCCATACTAGATGCCAAAGAGTGCATCTTTACAACTGTTAGTTTACAATAATAAACTTGATATGACAAAGAGAAAAACAATAACCTTGCAGGTCTACAGTCTCTGCCAAGGTGTACAATGCAAGCTTCAGGTGAGCATACACAAACTTCTTCAATATGCAATATATCAATCACTAGCTTCAAATATACAACAGCATTCCTTTTTATACAATGTGTGGAGGCACTGGAAGCTAATATATTAGTGTGCAAATGATATAAGTGCACAAAAAATCAAGCACCAGACTATATGCCCTGCAAAATCAAGTGATTAGCAGCAGCAATTCTCTGGATCGCAGCAACAATCTTCACATTCAGCTCCACGCAGCTCTACTCAGGCAGCTCTTCAACTTGGTCGCAGATGTGATATGCTGATAGGTATTATGCAGTCTTCAATATATGATATAAATCACATAAGAATGTCTCAAATCTGAGCATCCATTACACAGTCTCAAATCGCAACATGCATTATATTAGTCTGGCAGAATACATTATATCAGCAGCATACATTATATCAGTCTTCATTATATCACTTTGGAACTAGGGCAAAACTAGGGTTTACATATAAAGAGTGTTCAGTCACAGCTTTAAGAACAAATGGAGGTCGATATAGTAGCTCCAGTCGCAGCTCATATATGGTGGTGGCAGCAAATTATTGTTACAGCTTCACATATTAATTATTGTGAAACACACAGACTATAGGTCATAATGAGCATTCACAAGATACAGTCATTGTGACGGATGAGTCTACACCGCCCTCATCAGCTCACGTCTTCACAGGCAGCCTCCGGTATTTTCCACAAACACCGAAACCCCTTTGCAATATCATCTCTTGAATACAGTGAACTTCTCATCTGCTATTCAAATGATTTACCCTAGTTAACCTTCTTTCAACTCTCTTGTTCTCTATCAACGTTTCTTGGATCCCTTTCTCAAATTCTACCTCAAGTGACTATTCTTTCAATCCCACAAAGAAGATACAAGAGATGCTCATCGAGCCGCAAGATGGTGAGGCACTCAACGACATGTTCCATCTGTTTGAAGGAGAAGATGGCGAGTCTCTTCACGCAGCAATATACATCATACATTATTTAGCTGAAGAATGAAGACCAAGCAACAAGAAATCAAACTGCCCACACCTCAACGCAGATATAATACACAAAATTAGGGTAAAATTAGGTTTTGTGCATCAGGGACCACACAACAATAAAATATGTAATCTTCACGTGACTGAGCAATGGGTGTAGTATATTACAACTCTCCACGCAGGATCCAATGCAGTTATCTCCACAGTCTTCATAGCATGAAATCCCAGCTCTCAAATGTAGATATAGTAGATGTATACTATTCCTCTTTAAAATCATGGAACATCACGGGCTATATTCCACAGCATCTGTATACAATGACATACCATCTTAAAAATTATTTAATCCTGCAAATCTAGCCTTGATAAGCCACACCATTCACGCAGGCTTATATATCTCCATGCGATTTAACAATATTTCAACACCAAATTTATAGTCGTGACTCCACGCAGGCTTATACAACAATATTTCAACAGTCTCTTCTCCACGCAGGATTATACAACAATATTTCAACAGCTTCTTCTCCACGCAGGTATGCAGATATGTTATATTTGCAGTCAACAAAAAGGCTTACCTCCATTCATACAACGCAGACAGCTCCACGCACAGCATTCACGGGCTCAGTCTTCAACGCATTCAGCAGGCTCAAGCTTCACGCCGGTCTCCTCCAACACCTCCTACGCGCAGCAAACTCTTCACTCAGGCAGTCGCAGCTCCAGACTTTGGTTCAAGTGGGCGAGAAGAAGAATAACTCAGGATTAGGGTTAGGTATTGCATGCACGCAGAGAATAAACTCAGGCAGATGGAGTAACGCATACATTGCATGCGACTCCACTGGCAGACTGATGGAGCAGTCTGGCAATGGACTGGCAAGCAGAATGGCAGCCAGGAGTTATGGCAGACAGCCCTGCTCTGATACCACTTGTTGGTAATAACTCCCGATTCAATATTCTATTCACGACTAAAACATTAATTTATAGATTACAATGAGGCGGTTGAGAACCAGCCTTTTCACCTTCTCGGACAACTATTCAAATTCCTATTTAATTATTTATTTACAATAATCCTAACGGATTATATTCTAACACAACATTTGTTATATTCATGGTTGTCACACAAGAACCAACCATAAGAAAAATCGTTGCCACTCATGCATTTCAAATCATGGAATTATTTATTGTTACACACCATCATCATGTAAAGCCCCAACCACAAAGCCAAAAGTTTTAAATAGAATCAATGCATGATTGCATGAGGACATGCAACAAGTTAAGCTGGGGGGAATGTTTGGTCGCAAATATAAGACATTTTATCTATCTTTCATATACCATTTGTTACATTTATTCCTATTTTATCCTTCCATAAAACCATTAATTTCCACCACTTTCATAATACATATGGGCTTACAATACCATTTTCCAAATTATTTGTTTTGAGTATTTTTAAGAGAATTCTTGATTAAATAATAGAAATTAAGATATTTTTCATATATATCTCAAAGATTTGTGTGAGTTGTGTAATGTAGGGATATTTGAAGCTTTCAACCAAGGAGTATTCAAAAGATTCCTGAATGTTTTCTCCATCTTTTCAAGATTTGAAGGAGATAATTCAAGCTAATTTCAAGGAGAAGATCATGGAGATAGATTATCTTATCCAAGATATTATGGAGGATTTGAAGGGATAAGTTGAGAGAAAAGTGGATCTATAATTATGACTTTCTTATCTTCTTATTCAAAGCATTCATGTATAAATAAGAGGGTTCTCTCCTCATTTGGGAGGAGGCCTCTCTCTAGAAATAGGGAAATAGAGAAACATTGTCTTTTTGAGAGTTAGTCATGGATTTTATCCTTTATAATAGAGTTGATGTTTCAGAATAAAATTTGGATTTCTCCATAATAGATTTGTCATTTTGAGTTGATAATTTAGATTTCATGTAAGCTCACATCTTTTATCATTTATCATTTGGCACACTTTTTATCATAGATTAGTTTGTTCATTTTCTTGCTTTCTTGATTAAGTTTACTTTCAATACGATTTCATATGCTTTCGTAAATAGGTTTACCTTCCTGTAGTTTCACATTTTTTCTTGAATTTACTTTATGTCGTTTTGTTCTTTCTTAGATTTAGATTCAACGACAATAGTATAATTGTTTCTTTTCAAGCATTAGCACAGGTTAGGTGTACTTTAATCCTGCATATATTTTTCTTACACCTCTAAGTTTACGAACATTCTAGATTGATAATTTATGCCAGAGTTACCATCATATATTTCACTCGATGGTTCTTAAAGAGTTGACAATTAAGTCGGGACTTGTGATTGTATAGTTCACTTGGATATTGGGCTCAATGCCCAAATACCTTTTGCAAACAGAACATGTAGTTTACTGAATTTGAACTCAAGAGTACACATGTGACCTGGTTTCCATGAAAACTTTGAGCTTGATTTGGTAGGTGGTTCCCTTAGGGTCAAATTGGATATTGGGCTTATGGTCCAATATTTCTATTTGCCCAAAACTTACTTAAGATAAAAATATTTTTAAAGAGTCTTTTTTGAATATTTAGAGCTTTGGGTAAAGGATCAATTTGACATTCTAACATAGAATAGACAAGTTTAACTTACTATAGAATATGAAGGGAAATAACATATTGAGAAATTCACATCGAATGAAGATTAATACTGATGAAAAAGTGACAAGTTTGAGAAGTTGGAAAATAATTGGTGTTCAAAAGAGGACCTCTTATTCTAAGTTTAAATTTGCAGGCTGTCAATTTCGTTGTTGGAACAGGTCTTATCCCACCATGCATACTTTATGAAATTTAACCATTTGTTGTTGGATTAGAGTATTCTTCCCAACATCTATCAAATTCAAGTTAAAGTTTTCAAAAGGATAGGTGAACCTTACGGAATCCTCGCAAAACCTCAAAAAGTTTGACATGTATATTCCAGTGCTAGCACCTACTAAGGCAGAGATATACTAATCGATGATTAGTCAAATCTCTTTGGCTTCCATTATTTTACATTTTCACACAAAAAAATTTACAAAGTTTTCTAAAGTGTTGAAGAATTTTTCTATTAAACATAATAATATGGCAAATTAAAATAGTTTTAGCCAATTTTAAAATTCAAAATTTGGATTTTTTTTATTGGTCTAGTACACTAGTCTGCTTTTGATGGGACATAAATCCATGAAGGAGTGCTTTTAATTTTCAAATTTTAAAAATAAATAAAATTGATTTTTAAAACAAAAAATCATCATATCACCGCATGTCTTATTTTCATTATGTATTTTGTTGAATCCCATGAATCACATAGGTCTTGTTGTCATGAATCAAGTAATGAGACAAAGGCTTATGAAATTCAAACAAAATCACTGCTCCCATTTTCGGTCGGTAAGAGATAATGGTACCAGTAAGTGAATAAAAATGGTTTTATGGCTGACCTACCATATTATTACGTGTTGATTGGATAATTTCAAGCGACATTGTTACAGGATTCTACGCTATGTTAACAGAAAAAACTCAATCAATGCGGACAAAGATTGTTTCCCTAGCCTAAATGGTTTAGAGCTAGAACAAAAAAGAACAGAATGGAAACATTTTCCTAGATTTATTAAATCACTCGAATGTAAAGAATCTATACATGTTTCTGAAGGTTGTCCTCGTTGGATTCAAGCTTTTGCAATCTTGCTAATGAAGAAATAACCTGCAAAAGGTTCAAAGGAAACAAGAAATAATTAGACTCTACAAGATAATTTAATAGATCTAAGCAATTGAACAAGGAGAATCACTATAAATGAAATTAGACATCATTTATGGAAAAAGAAATCATAACTGTATCAACAATAAGAAGGGAAAATTACAGCCATGAAGCCTTGGTGTTGTGCTTCTTCCAACTAGCCTTTTGCCTCAAGTTCTCAACCCTCGCCTCTCAATTCTAGAAATATTTTAATAGAAAATGGGTGTTTTCTTGGTCCTCCCTCAACCATGAGGGTGAGCTTGTAGTTATAGGCCAAAAGAGTGAAAGGGATTGAGGATTCTTGGGAGAAGACTAAGGGATCATCCCAAGAGGTTATGGGTTTGACTGCCACCTATTCTGATTTGTTGGGATAAGCCTCCACGAGGGATTTCTTCTAGAAGGCTCTCGATCCTTCTCTTTTTCCGTTTTAACGAGTGCTGACGCACTTTGTATACAAGCAACCAACGCTTGGAAGAGGTGACACTCTCTGTGCAAAAGAAAGAAGTTTCATTGATGCTTTTTGTATATGTGAAACCTGCATCTGCCATTGCTAATGCCTATTGTTAGAAGGAAGGGTGCGTCGGTGCTGATAGAAATGGGTTTCCAAAAGGAAAAACTATTTTCAAGTCTTTTGGCACAAACACTTCTAGGGATTTAGGAAAGTTAATATCTTACTATCTTGAGGATGACAAGCTTCTGGTGTAACAGATTGCCCCCAAATGTATGAATCTATAGTGATTTGATAGGTGAAATGATTTGATAGATATAGGTTGAAAGTCAAGGAAAAAGACCATTAGTTGAATACTTTTATAGTACCATATACTATGAGTTGTGTATTCTGACTGACTCAAAACATGGTTGTCGACCAATACATTGCAGATCCATGCATAGATGTCTAGGTCATGGCTACTTACAAACAATGTAGATCCATGACAAATAAGACTCAAATTTGGAAATAGCTATCAGACATACACTGTAGATCTATGTCATTATGACTCAAACTTTAGCATAGACAGCAGACATACATTGTGGATCTATTTAATGACTCAACCACTCCATCACATCTTGGGGAAAAGAATAATGCAAGTAATTACCCCGGGTTCTTCATTCGAACCCGTACAATTCCATTCATGTGAATAAATGTTTTGATGTCAAACATGGTAGAAACCATTTGATTACCAATCATTGTGGTATATCGCTAACAAGTGCAAGGGAAATCACCATTAATGTTAATGACTCCCAAGGTACCATAGTACACTCCTTGAATGTGAAGTAATGAGTTGAAGTCGAACATTCAAACGAATCTTCCAAGCAAAGACCAAAATGTAATCCTATTGTTGTAAACGACGTAACATGTCATTAAGGCATGCAAGCTTAAGGTACTCATTTAATTTATAGGTATAATCCTTGGATATGTGTTGAAGTTGACAAGGATAGGCCCATCAAAGGAGGGACATAATGTTTCCCCCATCATCGACAAGAAATAGGATCCACAATTCTTTTTGAAGTGGAGATTGGATGACATAATGACTTCAGAGCTAACTCAGAGATTACTAACATAAGTTAAGGTAACTACATGACTAGGATGGTATACCTTTGTTGAACATTTATAGAGTAAAAGTGTTGTTGTATTTATAACTTCAAAAGATATTATGATGTATATTATCATTGTATGTTTTTGTACCCCCATCGGAGATGTGTTTCCATCCTTTTGAGATGTTATTATTATGTATGGTCTTTGAGGTACAATTTCTGTTGTAAGTTGGGGCAATATTCCCCAAGATAAATAAAGTAAAATGTACTTATGAGTATTCCTAGGTAGGTCAGCCCCAAAGAGGTTACTTGGTCAACCTAGTTGATTGATTAAGTCACTCAATGGAAGGATATAAATAGAGAGGCACCCTCCTCATTTGATACACACACTCACACTCTCCCATGTGAGCTTTAGGAGAGAGAGGAGGAGGAAGAGAGAGAGTTGCAGGAGAAATCTTATTCTTGGGTTTTTCCATCTTGTGATATTGTCTTAGCAATGAAACTATTCTAAGGAAGTTTGCAGGATTTTCTCCTTTATGGTTTCCCCGATTATAATCTCTATGTCTTGTGTCTCTTGTGTCTCTTGGATATATTGTTGTGCTTGTTATTCTTTCATATAAAGATCCTAATCAAGTGGAATAATGTTATAAAAACTAACATGGTATCAGAGCCACTCTGAAAGAAGCCACTATGCAGTTGAAATACTGTTGCAATAGCAACTACTGAAGATTAAGGTTTCGTGCTTGAAAACCTAGAAGACAAAATCTAGTCATCTTGAGATTTTCACTATAAATTGAGTTTGGAGAAGGATGAGAATATGAAAGTTGGATATGACGAATATGAAATCTTGGTGTACCTTGTGTGTACATTTCAACCTCATATTCTTTATACCTTAGGAGGTGTGATTCCTCTAAATAGGGGTTCCATCCTCCTCTAGAACTCAGTCTTAAACATGTGACCTATGGATAATTGCTATATATCAGGCTAGGAAGGTCCAAATCAAATTTTGCAAGATGTTTCAAATATGGAATGGACTATAGTTTTTGTGGTCCGAGTTTCAAACCCCGAAGTTGAAACAGTGCCACATGGAATTATGTACAAGTTTGTTATTTTGAACCAATCCTCAACCAAATCACCTTGGGAAACTTGACATAAGTTTGAAGTGGTGAATACAATTCTTCTCTAACTGATGGGGTTGTAAATAATACATATCATGCTACCTTAGGACAAAGTTTTAGACCTTGAGGAGCAAAAATTTCAAAGATACAGTAGAATCAATATCAGACAATTTTGTAGAATAAATTGGAGAGACTAGGGCTTCCTATTCCAAGCGCTTCCCACCATAGTTTTCAGAAAATGATTATATTGGACAACTCACCTTGAAGAGGCATATATTCCTATCTAATCATAATTTTGAAATTCGAAGTTTGGAAAAATAGTGTTTCTCTAACAAATCCCATATCGGCCAGCTTTGGAACCAAGTCAGGCACCTCAAACTAGTAAGATCTATATCTCTGCTATTTCCATTTGAGGTTCTCATTTCAAAATGACTCATCACACCCAGCTTGATGATAATCTTGGTGGAGATGATA
The DNA here is from genome assembly GCA_001517045.1 of Pseudotsuga menziesii. NCBI lineage: Eukaryota > Viridiplantae > Streptophyta > Pinopsida > Pinales > Pinaceae > Pseudotsuga > Pseudotsuga menziesii. The sequence continues at coordinate 177,917 of LPNX010239322.1, read as the reverse complement.
ACTTCTGAGCATGGAAGTATATGATCTCCCTGATCCTTGAAGAAAATGACTTGGATCATTATATCAGTAAAGAAGTTCCAGAGCCAAAGCGAGATGAAGCTAAGGATATACATAAGAGGAACTTGGTCAAGGCTAAGAGAATCATTGCAGATTCTATTAAGGATCATCTCATCCCCCATTTGTCATCCTTATAGACACCTAAGGAAGTTTTCGATGCTTTGACGAAGTTGTTCGAAGGAAATAACATTAATTGGAAGATGACATTGAGGAACCATCTAAAGAATGTGAAGATAACGAACTCAGATACCATGTAGTCCTACTTCACAATGGTGAAGATAACGAACTCATATACCATGTAGTCCTACTTCAAAATGGTTGCTCAAATCAAGGAACAACTTTAAGCAGTCGAAGAGAATGCATAAGAAGGAGACATTGTTACGACCAACTTGAATTGTCTCCCAAGATCATGGGATTAATTCATTAAAGGAATACGTGCCAGAATGAGGCTTATCACTTTCATCATACTATGAAAATAATGCGCATAAGAAGAAGCTCGAACCATAACAAGAGAGGAGAATATGGGAGCAACTTAATATCAAGCTCTCACAGTTCACAACAGAAGAAATAATATAAAGAAGGAGGACTATCATCACAACATAAGGAAGGGACATCATCACAAAAGACAAAAGAAATTCAGAAGAGATACTTCCAACCTTAGATGATACACTTATGATGATAAAGGACACTACTCCATAGACTGTCCCAAAAATAGAGGATCCTCCAATAAGAAGTCAAACAAGAAAATTCACCATGCTCACACCGCTAAGGATGACGAACCAACTAATTAAAGATTCATAGAAGAAAAGGAAGATTCCTCAAGTGATGAGGAATATGTACTTGATCCAAAAGACGAAGAATTGCTCAAGCATGAGCAAGACAAACATAGGTCCTCATAATCAGATGATGAAGTAGAGAACATTGTCAAAGAATCCAAGATCAAGAGGGAGTCCACCCACCAAACAAGAAAACATAAGTATTTAATTGTCATTTCATGTATTTCTACTTACTTAAATGATATTGTTTAGTTATGTACATATTTATATCCAGTTGATGTATTATGCATAATTGTGTGTCTGCATACATGAACAATATACTACAAACTTGCATATGATGGGTAAGTAGCTTGTGGTGTTGTACACCATTCCATTGTTACTTATCTAGAATGAAACCTCTTTGCTGACATACTAGGAGTAGTACACACTCGCAATAAATGTTATGGTAGAGATGGAAGGCATCTAGAAAGTTACCATGTGTATACGAGACATGAATGAATGTTGTAGCATTAGCTAAGATAGTTGCATGACTCTATGACATACATATTTTAGAAATTTTCACTATTAATATGTTTTTGAAATTATGAAATGTTTATAATCATGCAACCGAATTTGACTTGCAGGAAAGATCGTGTACAATCACCTACAAGAAAACGAAGGATGAGATTTGTTCCAAAGAACAAGTGACATTTGTTCAGCTAGAAGATTCACTCCAACAAACATACATGAAGAGGAACCTAAATTTTCCAGGGTCTGAGACACCGTGGCGGAAGAATCTAAAGGATCATGATATGAACTAAATAGAGTGGTAGATCCACTTCAAGATATGAATACCATCTTGGGAATGAGAGATCATCCAAGATGAAGTAAAGTATGATGAGACTTCCAAAGAAAGGAAGAGGCCTCAGACACACTCCATTTATGTGGCACTATTGAGTAACATCATTGATACAGATCCTTCCAAGCTATGAAGAATAAGTAGAGAAGAAATGGAAGGATACTATGATCAAAGAGTACCAATTGATCATGGAGAATGATGTATAGGATGTAGTTATGAGACCTGAAGGGAAGTTCGTAATGTCTTCCATGTGGATCTACAAGTTCAAACATGTAGCAGATGGTAGCATCGAGGGATACGAAGCAAGGTTTGTGGTTTCTCTTAGAGTAAAGTGGGTTCCAACCTTTGCTTTAAGGTTGAAGACAAAATCCTAGTATATGTGTTATAGATGATTTTACCACACTTGGTACATCGTGTTTTTATGGCCTTCCCTGTCCCTGTGCAAACTCTTTGGACCCCCTTTGATCAAAATAAACTTTGATGATCCAAGAAATCCCTTTAAAAAGTCTTATTTATTGGTATACCCAGGTCACCGACTTACAGACCATGTGTACACACAGCTTGTTCCACTATGACCCGCGTACATTGGTAAATGTGCCCAAAAATAAAATATTTAAAGTTTTCCTCAATCAATCACGAATAACTTGACCTTTGGAATTACATATGCTTGGAAATGCTCTGACTTAGCCCTTCACTGCCTATTGAAGGGCTATATATTGAGCCTCTTGGATGCATTAGAGGAGGATAAGTTCTGAGAGCAAGGAAACTATAGTGGATTTGTGCCCCATTCATACATGCTTGAGTATGCATCCCTTTGTCCTTTTGAGCATCCATTGATGCTCTTACCAAGCTTTCCATTGTCTTGTGAGAATTCCATTGATATGGAGGATTGAAGTGGTGGAGGCCTAGGTGGAGGACTCGGTCTCTCCATTCCGACGAGGTTCCGACAGAGTTTGTCACTTGTATCTATGTTTATAATTAATAGAAATATACATTTCACATCCATTGTATGTGTGTAACTATGAATATTCTTGTCCATGGATGTAGTTGATTTGATTTATACATATTGGATTTATATATGCTAGAGTAGGCCTAACGCTTAATATCTATCATGCTTGTCTATTACATTGTTGTTGAGAATGGAATGTAGGCACAAGTGTGGTTGAAATCTCAACGAGGATCTACTACAACCATTCGGAATAAGGTACGTTCTTCATCCCGTAGTGTTAGCCTTATTTATCTCTGCTGCATATGGAAATGGATTGATTTTTGGTGTCATATTATCTGTTGTGGTCTACCCCAAGCCATAGGAATTTTTCTCTGTAACAATATGTCAATGACCTATTTCTGACAGGAGAGGATGAACTTATTGTAGATGCAAAGGGGAATCTTGCCACTAAGTTTGAGCTGAAATAACTAGGGATGATGCACTACTTCTTAGGCATGAAGGTGTGGTAGAGTACGGATGGGATTTTCCTTGGTCAAGGAAATTTTGTAGTGTATATTATGAAGAGATTCGAAATGTTGGACTGTAAGGTAATGGCCACACCTATGGCATCAAACTTGAAGCTACTTTGTGATGCTTCATTAGCGACAATTGATGCCACGATGTATTGTCAGATGATTGGTTTGTTAATGTACCTAACGACTATGAGACCTGACATATGCTTTGTTGTGAACACCCAAAACCAATTCCTGGCAGATCTTAGACATGTTCACCTAGCTACTGAAAAGCAAGTATTTAGGTATCTAAAGGGTATAGTTGAGTATGTTCTCAAGTATGATGTGTATCAAAATATTAACCTGCATAGTTATGTTGATTTGATTGGGCAGGCACTACCATTGATAGGAAGAGAACTTTGGGATGTTGCTTCAGTTTGGGATCTGGTATGATCTCCCAGTTTAGTAGAAAGCAGTCCTACATGGCACTAAGTATAGCTGAGGAAAAATATGTTGCAGCCTGCTCGGCTAGTTGTGAGGTAGTATGGCTTCAAAAGCTATTGTCTGATTTGTTTGATCTGACTTGCATTTTTGTATCGTGCAGAGAGGAGTAGTGAAGCTCCAGTACATGGAAACGGACGAGCATATAAATGATGTATTTACCAAGCCGCTAACCAAAGTGAAGTTAGAGTCCTTCAGAGAAATACTTGGTGTGATCTAGAATGAGGCCCCTAGAAAGAGGGAGTAACAAGTTTTAGCATGGTCGAAGACGCAGGTTGACTTGGTGACGTAATAAGTCCTAGAGTGCTCCCATGCTAGAGATGACAAGAGACCAGAAGATACAGATGCATGATATCTCACATGGGAAGGAAGACGTGTTGTCCTTGAATGTAAAATATCTTGTCATGGTACGCATGTTGTTCGAATGTAATCAGTCCTGTGGGTTGTCGTCAGATGTAATCAGTCCTGGCATGGTATGTAGGTTATCCTTGGGTGTAATCGGTCCCAATATGGGTTGTACTTGAATGTAAAAGATCATGTTGTGGTACGTAGGTTGTTCAGCTGTAATTAGTCCTGTATTTTTTCCTGGAACGTAAAACATCTTGGCGTTGTACGAAATTTGTTCAGATGTAATAATTCCTAGAATGTTATCTTTGGATGGAAAAGATCCTAGTGTGGTACGCAGGTTTTCGTTAGATGTAATAAGTCATTGAGGTTGTCCTGGAACGTAAAATTCTTGGTGTGGTATGCACATTATTCGAATGTAATTAGTCCTTGTGTGTGTTCCCATATTGGAGATGATGAGAGGTCACAAGGCACTTGGTGTGTGCCCAAGCGATTATAACATAGTGGAAGAACGTGGGTTCTCTTAGTGACATAAAAGACCTAGCATACTCCTATGTTGGTAGAATCCAGATTGACCATGATATGCATATGAGTTGTGCTATGTGTGCTATGTGTCTGATGATGGGATGACCTAGATACAACAAGATTATGGCAGGAGACGTAGGTGATTGCATTGGAAATGTAATGAAGGGTCTAGGGATGTACCTACATGATAGCTTGCTTGTGGATATGATTAAGACCTAGATGAGGACTAGGCATACACCCAACATGAAACAAGATTGGCTCTGTAGAAACTTTCGATGACAGATAGATGGAATTATTCAATGATCGATAAGATGAGGACTATGGAAGCAACTACGATGATGACTCTATGATGACGATGTGACCAGATATGTTGATGATTGTGGCAAGAGAATACCTTCCTAGTTAAGAGGTACCGTTGTTCTATTTGTAACTTTAGAAGATATTTTGACATATCTTATCATTGTATGTTGGTGTACCCCCATCATATATGTGTTTCCCTCCTTTCAGGATGTTATTATTATGTATGGTCCTTGAGGTACAACCTCCATTGTAAGTCAAGGAAATAGTCCGTAGATAAATAAAGTAAAATGTACTTATGATTATTCCTAGGTATGTCGGCCCCAAAGAGGTTATCTGGTCGACCTAATTAGTTGAGTAAGTCACTCCACAGAAGGATATAAATAGGGCGGCGCCCTCTTCATTTGATACACACACTCACACTCTCTCATGTGTGCTTTAGGATAGAGAGGATGAGGAGGAAGAGAGAGATATGCATGAGACATCTTATTCTTGGATTTTTCCATCTTGTGATATTGTCTTAGTGACGAAACTATTCTGAGGAAGTTTGCGGTGTTTTTTCCCTTATGGTTTTTCGACGAAAATATATTTGTCTTATGTCTCTTGTGTATCTTGGATATATTGTTGTGCTTGTTATTCTTTCAAATAAAGATCCTAATCAAGTGGAAGAATATTAGAAAAACTAACAAAAAAGTGTATTGGCAACATTGGCTTAACGAGACTGGGACCACTACATGATGCAATGGGAGACCAATGTATTATTTGAAAAACTCAAAAGGATAACATGACTCACGAATTGAATCAATTCGAAAGTAGGCTAATGAAATGCAGGAAAGTGCTAAATTCAAGTTCAAGGATGATAACTTGCTACTCTACAGACTTAGACATATTATTTTTCCAAATTCCCCATCATGATTCATGAGTGCCTCTTTGTTTTTTAACGAGATAGAAGACAGTAACAAATGCTCGACACAAGTCACCTTATTGAGATGAGTTCAATCCCACATGTTTTACGAACCAAGAAAGGATGGGTTCAATCCCAAAAAGGGTCCTTCATTATTTGATTTTAATGAGTCCAAGGAAGGTAAACTTGATGTTGTTTCATGTTTAGAGGGTATAAAAGGACTCAAGAAGACTCCAATGTGAACTTTTTCATAACTTTAGTCCCAAGGTCCGAAAAGTGTAAAATGATACCTAGGAGAACTCTTCTAGTTATGATGAACTAGAATGTACCTTTTTCGTAAATAGTCTAACCGATCCCAAAAAGGGGTAAACTAATGTTGGAAAGACGACCTTTCTAACCCATTTACAAGCATGAAAGAGTCAAGTTCACTTGGTAGTATTTTCCTAATTTGGGAGCTTGAAAAGAGCTTAAAGACAACTCTGGGGGGTTCCTTTTTGTATAAGTTTCACAAGCCCGAAAAATTGATAAAAGTGTGCTCAACACGTTGTCACTTAGTTTTTAACGAGCACGACTATGGTATCAAAGGCACTTAGAATATTTTTCATGTTTGAATCCAGAGCACAAAATGGTGATAAAGTAAGCTCAAACCACTTTTCATGTTTTAACTAGAGCACATAAAATGAAAAGTAAGCTCAACACCATCTTATTGTTTTTAACGAGCTCGGAGATCAGTTGGAAGAATGCACAGGGTATATTCTTCATTTTTTAATGATCTTGCAACATACAATGAACTATGCTTAGTATATAGTTTCATGTTTTAGCGAGATTGAAACTAAAAAGAAAGTATGCTCACAATGAATCCCATTGACGGGTGTTTTCCCAACATGATCTCCAGTGGTTGGTACTTTCCCCCACTATAATTGTCAAGTAGATTAACACCAACATAATGTAAATAGGTTGGATGCATGCCCCCCAAGATTCATTTTGTCTACCTGCTATTTTCTTCATCTAACTAAATTCTTGATTACTACTAGGAAAAGGTTCACCAGGGACGAAGGAAGAAAGAAGATCAAGTGATACATGTAGATGAAATGAAGGTCCAAGTATTGAGTCTGGTAAAAGACTTAACACAATAGAAGAATCCGTCTCATTTTTTAACGAGATTGACACGAAAAGGAACTCTGCTCATAGTGACCTATTTCATTTTTACACAAGCTTGAAACAGAAAAGAATTATGCTTGTGGGGACCTGTTTCATTTTTACACAAGCTTGAAACATAAAATAACTATGCTTGAGGTATCCCATTTCATTTTTTGACGATCTTGAAAAGGAATGAAACTATGCTGAAACTCGGTTTTTATTTTTTAACGAGCTTAAAACAAAAAATAAACTATTATTTTTTTAAGGAGCTTGACATAGAATGGGAACTATGCTTAATAACACATGTTTCATTTTTTAACGAGCTTGACACAAAATGGGAACTATGCTCAAATTTAGTTCTTACCCAACATGATGTCTAGAGGTTGGTAGGCTTCCCCCTTTACATAAGAAGCTAGTGACTTAACTTCACTATGATGTCCATAGACTGAAGACATGTCCCCAAGATTACCTGTGATGGGAATAATTTATCGGTTTACAAATGACTGAAATTTTTTGTAATGTCCAAAGTCGAGAGACATAGCCGATGAAGGGGAAGGAACCACTAGAACATGCATGATATTTAGGGAAGTCCATTGGCTAGCAGTCATACAATTATTGTGTTTAACAAAGGAAAGTTTATCAATGGTCACAACCTTCCCATCATGGGGAAAATGCATCACTCTAAAGAGTGTGGACACTGCAACTTTCATGGCATAAATATAATCTCGTCCAAGGAGCATATTAAAATAAAAGGGACCTTGTACTACCAAAACATCAATGTAGATAGTTTTCCCTCCTAAGGTGATAGGCGAGTGAGGAAGGATCCCTAAAGGTGTAGTAGGTCTTATATTGAAAGCCAGTATATGATCAGTGGTTGGCACAAGATGAGGAGAACCTATAGCTTTCCATGCAGTTGAGGATAGAATATTAACAAAATCCCTTCATCAACAATAGTGTGAAATATGTTCCTATAAGTAACTTGCACAGATATATGGAAAGGAACACTCGTCGTGAAGACATGATTCTATTATATTACTCTAATCAAAGGAAATAAGATCAGTACTTGGAGAGGGTTCTGTTGAAATAGAAAAAATTTCCCCTTGCCTAGAACAATTCAAACTTACTACAAAAACTTCATATGTTTTCATTTCACTCTCAACTGGAAGAGAGGGACGAGATGAATATTATGTCAAAGCGACTACTTCGGTCTTAATACTTTTAGATGAAAGAGTGGGATCGGGTGGATATGATATCTACTCGACCAATTTAACTTCACTCTTCAAAGGAAGAGTGGGATGAACTACTTTTTCTTCTCTCTCTAAAGAAAGAGCGGGATCAACCAAGTATGGAATTGAATCGAACACTTTATCAACCAATGGGAGGTTGAGGGACAACTTATGGTAACCCGTTGGAATTCATTGCTGAGGAACAATTATATCTTCCAACAACTTTGAAGCTTCATCCATGCAAGTACAAAGGTAAGTAAGGTGCATGTCCTTACATAACAAGCAAGGATTTATGACTTTTCCTTTTCTACTCTTAACCACAGAGTCATTAGTTGATGGGGTATCACCAATATGATGACCAGAGGATGATGACATGGGTTGTTGGCAAGCCTTAGACCACACTTCTAAAACTTGGGAGAGACCATGATAATCCTCAAGAAGGTGATCACCCTTGCAAATTCTGCAAAGGAACATAGGTTTATGAGGTGTTTTTGTGGGCATATTAATACTCTAAATACCGAGAGGAGTAGTTGGTTGAGATTTGATTTATTGTTTGTTTTTCTTATTCCTAATCTTCCTTTTCTTATTCTTATTCTTATCCACCTGATTAATAGAATCACAACTTTCGACAGGCGAAGAAGGAGAAAAGGGAGAAGACACGTCGAACGAAGAAGGTCAAGGATCAACATGATGTCGATGCTCTTATGATGGAGAATTGGGATCTAAAACAATCAGTGCATTTGGGATAACCATACTAGAGAATAACCATACATGTAATCCTATATTCCATTCAGGAAGACTCAACGTAGCTATGAAGGGAGGACCAATATTTGCATATGGAGGAAAAACAAAAGAAATACCTTTTGAAGGGGTCTATTGGATGGTAATCCCATAAGATTTTCCCTATCTATACTCTCTAAGAACTTCTAAATACCACACAAATAAAACGCTACGCAAACTAAAAGCAACAAGCATAATTGTGGTAGGTGGGATGTATATGTTGGATCCTCACAGGAGTGTTAAGTCATCACAACTCACGATATATCGCAGGTTCCAATAGTAATATGAAACAAGGAGGATTGGGACCATAACCTTGCATGTATATCTAATTACCTGGATAGTACATGCATAGTGTCTCCCCGGATGTTGTTCTTGGTGTATAGCTTCAACAGACGACCGATATGTTATTCAGCTGGTCTTTGGATACTAATGGTGTCTCCCGATATACAAAATGTACATGAGATCTCAAATCTGTAGTAGTGTTGTCTAATGCACAATCGTTTGAAAGGGGCCTTCCTATATACCGTCGAGTACGTGAAAGAACTTTTCTATACACCCTTGAGTGCATGAAAAGCCTTTAGATATTCCAATGAGTATGTGGAAGAACCACATAGTCCCCGGGATGCAATGCAGGAAAATAACGACAACCCTTACTCTTAAAGACGTCGGAACACATCTCTAACCTAACACAAATCTTGCTAATTTATGTATCCTAACTAGGGCTTGATTTTATCTTTTGCGGTTAAGTGGGAAAGATGAGGTAAACACTCGACTCATAAACCATGCAATAATGATGTGCAAGTCTTTCCCTTTTATTTCAATACATGCCCTGTTTAAGGAGAGAGTAAGAAGTTATTTTCCCAAAATGGAGAAATTGAATAACATACACCTAAACTTGAAACTATGAAATCTTTTCCTACCTTTCCAATAAAAGTGAAAAATAGATCTTTAAAGGTAGGGATAAAAAGGTCAAATTAATGTTTCCAATCAAAGACCAAAATAAGAAACTTAATTTTTTTTTAACTTTTTCTTTTATATAGAACTAAGATTTAACAAAAGAAAATTTTGAAATAAACTAAATAAGAATAAATTGTTTTTTTATTATTTTTCAAGTATTTTGTGAACTAATAAAGAAGATCAAAGCAAAACTTTCTCTTTGAACTAATAGGGAAGTGAAAGATCAATTTTCCTCTGCTATAGAAATCCAAGGAAACAAACAACAAACGCAAGATAAGAGAACTCAAGACATGCACACAAAAATGCACTTCATTTCGCTTAAAACACCCCCAATTATAGTATGGAATCAATCCAAAATGCGGTTCTAGAATGAAATACCATTGTAATCGACATACCAGGAAACAAGGAACTAAAAGGCTTGGGCAGAAATATGACTTAAATTCAATAGGGTGACGCGGGCTACATATATACACCAGAGCGTCATCCTTTTGTCGACGCTTTCTTTACATTAGGAAACAACATCGGTGACACCTTTTGCAGTTTTACAAAGAAAGAGCATCAGTGACACTCTATCACTATTAACAAAGTGCTTCAGAAAACCAAAGACGCTGAAAAAACACAACCCAGGTGCGTCTAGCGCAAATAATAATTGAAAAGACAAAATTTACCCAAAAATTCAATTAGCAGTGAATGAGCTAAATATTAATAGGATCATTGAATGACCTTGAGAAGAAAATTATAGCAGAAACAAGGTGAATTAAACATGCTTGAGAGAACACAGGGAAACTAAAAATTATAATGAAAACAAGCCAAAGACTATGATCTTCCATAGTATGGTCGCCAATTTTGTTAACGGAAAAACTCAATCAATGCGAACAAAGATTGTTTCCCTAGTCTAAATGGTTTAGATCTAGAACAAAACGGAACATAATGAAAACCTTTTCCTAGATTTATTAAATCACTTGAATGTAAATAATCTATACCTATTTCTGAATGTTGTCCTTGTTGGCTTCAAGCTTTTGCAATCATGTTGATGAAGAGATAACCTGCAAAAGTTTCAAAGGAAACAAGAAACAAATAGACTCTACAAGAAAATTCAATAGATATAAGAAATTGACCAAGGAGAATCACTATAAATGAAATTAGACATCATCTATGGAAAAATAAATCATAACTATATTAATAATAAGAATGGATAAATTACAACAATGAAGCCTTGGTGTTGTGCTTCTTCCAACTAGCCTTTTGCCTCAAGCTATCAACCTTTCCCTCTCAATTCTAGAAATAGTTTAACAACATATGGGTTCTTTCTTGGTCCTCCCTCAACCATGAGGGTGAGCTTGTAGTTATAGGCCAAAAGTGGTGAAGGGAGTTGAGGATTATTAGGAGAAGACTAAGGGATCATCCAAAGAGGTTAGGGGTTCGACTGCCACCTATTCAAAAATTTTGGGATAAGCCTCCATAAGGGATTTCTTCTAGAAGGCTCTCAATCCTTCTCTTTTTCCCTTTTAATGAACACCACTACACTTTGTATACAAGCAACTAGCGTCAGGAAGAGTTTACGCTCTTTGTGCAAAAGCGAGAAGTGTTGTCGACACCTGTTGTATATGTACAACCTGCATCGGCCATGTCTGATGCATATTGTTAGAATGTAGGGTGACTCAGTGTTGATAGAAATGGGTTTCCAAAAGCAAAAAATTGCTCTCATGTCTTTTGGCATAAATACTTCCACAAATTTTCGCAAGTACACATCTTACTATCATGAGGAAGAGAATATTTTGGTGTAATATGTTAACCACCCGCCATTGGTTTATCCCTCTGTAAATACTTCCACAAATTTTCGCAAGTACACATCTTACTATCATGAGGAAGAGAATATTTTGGTGTAATATGTTAACCCCCCGCCATTGGTTTATCCCTCTGTATACTATGACAATGCTTAGAATTTTATGGCCTAAGGTAGTTAAAGTGATCATTACTTGTCGATTTGATAATATCAAGTGGTGGTTATTACATGCTTCTTTGGACATAATCTCCAAGACTACATACGCATGTGTTCCCATAATGGATTTCAGTTGAGAATGAAGCAAAGAAAATTTGGAATAGTCATAGATCTCCAGGCTCGCACAACATACAAAGATAACCTCCTATTGAGGAAAAAAATTTGGTGACCTCACAAGATAGTAGAGATCCACGTCAACATAGAAGTCATAGGGTTTAGAGGATTCTCTTCAGTGACTGGTATTATTCTTCAAGTGGGTGTGGTGTCACAATTTTTCTAGTAGCTCCAAGTGTTTCAAGCATGGGGCAACCTTTTTTTCAAAACTAAGCTTACATCCTCCAAGAGAGCCATCCAAATTAAAGTTCTATCCCATTTCACCTCACGCTGTCCCTTTGCCAACTCATTGGATAGGTTAAAACTAAATGTTGCACCCCATCGAAGTTAAAACATCTAGGTTACTTTCCATTGGCATACAGTTAAAAATTCAAGTGTCGATCCCTAGAGGCACTTAAAAAATTAAATGCCAAATCAAATAGGAAAATGTGTCGATTACCCATCACCAACATAATACTTAGGGTGTCAATGGCCTGGAAACCCCATCACAATGATATAATATCTCCAAGTTAAAACCTAGGGCACCCATAAGTAAAGAAAATTGTTTGCACAATTAAAAGTCAAGGCATCGACCAAGGTTATTATATGACGTGATGGAAAACTAAGAAAAAGGAAAATGACTCTCAAATATTCATGCATAATCATTTCTTTTCCTAATCAACATCTTGCATAAATTGTTTATTCTCTTATGTTATATCAACTTTTCAATGCCTAATCAGCCTATCTTGTAGTGGGGATTCTTGTGGGAACAAAGAGAGGATCCTTCACCAACAATTCTACTAAATTTACCTTATTAATTATTGTGGATATTTTTTTAAGTGGAAAATATAAATAATTTAATATGGAGGACTTGCCATTTAAATTCTTATTGATACCCTTTCTTCACCCTCTGTAGTGAGGATTCCATTGACCATAAGCTCTCCATCTCGATTTTCCTTTGCTTGATAAATGCCATCAATGAATATGTGGATTTATACTTCCATTTCGATCTCATTCAACCAAAACACATCCACCATATACTCTCACCTAAATGTTTTGTTGAATATTGTAAATTCAAAGGATATTCTAAATGTATTTTACTAATGTAACCCAGGGGAGATGTTATTATTCCTCCGACGGGGTGTTACTATTGTATTTGGTCATCATAGAGTCATGAGGTAAATCCTACATTGTAAGTCATGTCAATGGTACCCTAATGAATATAATATAATATTGTATTGAGTCTTCCTAAGTGAATTCGGCCCACTTAGTTAAGTGGGGTCGACTTGTCAGGTTAAAAATCAAGTGATGAAAAGAGTATAAATAGAGGAGATGTGTTCCTCATTTGAACACACACACTTGTGCAGAACGCATAGGGGAGAGAGAGAGAGACATATATGCTGGAGGGAGGCATACATGTTTGGGGTCTTGTCTTTTAATTTTTATACATCTTATGCAGAGGAAGTTTTGCTGGGTTTTCTTCCCCATGAGGGTTTCCCAGGATAAATCTATGTTCTTTTGTGTGGTTGTGCTTGTCTATGTTTCAGTGATATTTTTTCTTATGGTTATGTTTTTATGATGCTAAATGTTATAAGATCTGATATAAGCATTAAAAACTTAACATGGTATCAGAGCCACCCCGAAAGAAGTCTTTTTGCAACCGAACGGTACTAAAAACTACAGATACTGAAAATTAGGGTTTCATGCTTGAAAACCCCAAAAAGACAAATTAGGGTTTGGCACATTCGCTATATCTCAATATTGGAGAAGGATTAGGAGCCAAAACATTTATAGGACAAATATAAATTCCTGATGTACCCTGTGTAAAATTTTCATCCTCATATTCACTATATTCTAGGAGATATGATTCCTGCAAATCAGGGTTCCAACCTCTCCAAGGATTCAACCTTAAATATGTGACCTAGGGAGAATTGCTATATCTCGGGATATGAAGGTCCAAATGAAATTTTGCAAGATGTTATAGATAGGGAATGGAATGTACTCTCTGTGGTAAAATTTTCAACCTAGAAGGTGAAACTGTGACACATGGCAGTCTGTACAAGTTCGCTATGTTGAACAGTCCTGAGAAAAGTCACATTGGGAAAATTTGAATAAGTCCCAATTGGTGAAACCAATTTTGCTCTAACCCATAGGGTTGGAAAGAGGATAGACGAGGCTACCTCAATGAGAAGTTTCAGACACATAGAAGGAGTACTTTCGTGTATATCGTAGAAACAATATCAGGAAATTCTATAGAAGAAAGTGAATAAAACTAGGGCATTAGATATTTTGCAGTTTTGATCATAGTTTTGGGAAAATGAGTATGTTGCTCAGCTCACCTTGAGGAGGCACATATTTCTATCCAATAAGATCTTAAAGATACCTAAGTTGAAAAATTATGGTTTCTCTATCAAACCCTAGGTTCACCAGAAGCAACATTCCAGAAAAGCTTTCAAGCAAGCATCACATTGAAGCAATATCATTGGTCAAAGGAGGAGTTGCAGATCAAGAAGGAGATGAAGTTAAAGCACAAGAATGAGTCTTACAAACAATCAAAGATAATTATTTGAATTTTATTTCTTGTGTATGTTGTGTAATATGCATGATATAATGTTTGCACTAATGACAATATACTACTAATATGTATGTTATGGGTAAGTAGCCCATGGTGCTATACAACTCTCCATTGCTACTTATCTGGAATGAAACCTCTTTCCTGACATATTGGATTAGTGCACAATATCAATAATTTCATGGTATATATGGAAGGCATTTGGAAATTTTTTGTGATACATGGATGAATGTTGTATTGGCTAATATAGTTGCATGATGCATAAGAATTTGTCATTATGCATATGTCCTATGAAATGTTTCTAACAATGCAACTGGTGCATTTGACTTGTAGGAAAGGTTGTGTATAACTGCCTACAAGAAAAGGAGGATGAAACTTGTTCCAAAGAATAAGTGATGACAATTCAATATTCATTCCAATAAACATGAACCTGAAGCTCCTAGGGTCAGAGACATCGTGATGAAAGAAATAGCTTCAGAAGAACACAAGAGAGTGATAGATCCACCTTGAGAGATGAAGACCATCTTGGGCATGAGAGATAATTCAAGATGAAGAAAAGTATGAATGGACTTCCAAACCAAAGTAAGAGACCTCAGACACACTCTAGTTGTCTGACATAGTTGGCTAACATCATTGATGCAAACCCTTCCAGCTATGGAAGAAGCTATGATCAAAGAGTAATAGTTGATCATGGGGAATGATGTCTAGTATATGGTTCTGAGACCTGAAGGGAAGTCCGTAGTGTCTTCCATATGGATCTACAAGAAAAAAGTATACAAAGCAAGGTTCGTGGTTTGTCTCAGAAAGAATAGACTATGGCATGATATACTCTATTGATGAGACACACTTCTCAAGTAGAAGTATACATTGAGCAAAGAACCACCTGTACATAATAGGATTTGTATAAGCTCAGAAGGAACCCATAGATAAGCACATTCAGGAGCTTGAAAGATCACCTAGAGTGATGAATATATTAACCTTTTCTACAAGGTTGAAGATGGAAACCTGTAGAAGAAAACAAGCTCACAATTGGGTGCAAGAGGAACTTTTCGACAATGTTCAAGATAAAGGGGTCTTAGTATCTAGTAACCTAAGATGGATACATAGGAGCAAAGGATGCTACCTGTCACTCCAATACAAAATGTTTCGATACATAGAGTACAAAATGAAGAGGGAGGATGATGCTCCGCTTCAGGGGGAGTGATTCTAGAAGATCTTCAAGTTCGACATGGTACAACATGATGGACGACTTCCTGATGGACCGAGACTTTACCAAGAGTAAAGTGGGTTCCAACCTTCAAGGTTGAATGCGAAAGACTGGGATATGTCGATGACCTAATAGAATGAATTCATGGTAAATGTAATGATGGAAGAATACCAGAATGACATTTGGGATATAGTACCTAAACCAGAAAGCAAGAGTGTGGTATCTTCCAAGTGGATCTACAAGATAAAACATCATGTTGATGGAAGGAAATATTTGTGGCTAAAGGATTCTCTCAGAAAGGGAATTGATTATGAAGAGACATTTGCTCCAGGAGCAAGGTACACTTCCATCAGAACTATCATGGCACTTGCTTCCATGATGAAGTGGGAATTACACTAGATGGATGTAAATACAACCTTCCTTAATGGTGTGATTGAGGAAGAAGTTTACATAGAACAACCACAAGGATTTGAAGTCGAAAACAGAGTGACTCATGTATGTAAGTTGAAAAAGACTCTGTATGGACTGAAGCAAGCTCCTAGAGTTTGGTATGGAAGAATAGATAGCTTCTTGAAAAGCTTGGTCTTTACCAAGAATAAAGTTGATCCTAACCTTTACCTTAAGGTTATGGATGATGATCCTGACATATTATTGTTGTATGTGGATGATATATTTCTGACTGGAAATGAGAAACATATCACAAGAAGAAGCTAGCTAAAGAATTCAAGATGAAAGATCTTGGATTGATGCATTAATTCCTACGGATGGAAGTGTGGCAAAGCCTAGAAGGAATATTTTTGAATCAGGGAAAGTATGTTGTGGAAATCTTAAGAATATTTGATATGTTGGATTATGAAGTCATGGCCACACCCATGGATACCAACATGAATTTGCTGTCTGATGAGACATCAGAGTTAGTGGACATGACTCAGTAAAGGAAGATTATTCAGTCATTGAAATATATGATGAATACAAGGCCAGATATATGCTCTGTTGTGAACACCTTGAGTCAGTGTATAGTTAAACCTAAATGTGTTCACATGATAGCGCAAATCATGTGATAGGGTACCTTAAAGGTATGACAAACTTGGGACTTTACTGTGGTAGAGATCGTGACTACATATTATATGGATATACAGATTCAGATTGGGCAGGAAGTGCTGCAGACAGGAAGAACACCTCAGGTGGATGTTATGATCTGATATCTGCCATGATCTCATGGTTTAGTAAGAAGTAGTCCAGTGTTGCTCTTAGTACAACTCAAGCAGAGTACATTGCAGCTGGCTCCGCTATTTGGGAAGCCATATGGCTTCAGAAAACTGATGATAAACTATTTGTTGGATACCATGGTGATTCTTTGTGAAAACCAGATTTACATAAAGATGACAAAGAATCCTATGGGATATGGTACTAAAGGGAGATATAAAAATCGAGTATGTGGGTACCGATGAGCAAGTTGTTGATGTGGTGACCTAGCTTCCATGACAATCTTGGTGTAGTTTGAAAAGACTTTCCTCACAAGGAGGAACAATGATGATGATACTACAGACTTTCCTTGCAAGGAGGAGTAATAATTATATGGACCATGCTCAGAAAGGAGAAACAGGTCAAAGATATAGACCCTTCTCAGAAAAGAGAAACAGGTTGAAGATATGGACCCTTCTCAAAAAAGGAGAAATGGGTCAAAGATATGGACATTTCTCAGAAAGGAGAAACAAATAGAAGATATAAACTCTCTTCGGAAAGGAATAAGAAATCGAAGATATAGACCTTTTTCGGAAAGGAGGAACAAGTCGAAGATATGGACTCTCCTCAAAAAGGAAGAAGAGGTCGAAGACATGAACTCTCCTCGGAAAAAGGGGGAGCAGGTTGATAATATGGATCCTCCTAGAAAATGGGGAGTGATGATGAGACTGACATATATAATGGGATGACAGTTATGCTCCAAGCATGAAAGAGGCCAAGTGCACCTGAAGATGATGACAAGGTCCCAGATTCACTTATGGACGATAGTATCCTCTCTTGAGGATGGCAGGTATAACACTATGTTCATCAGAGAGGTCCTTACTAGTTAAGGATGGCCCTATAGATGTCACTCTCATGGACAGTACCCACATTCATTTGTGGATACCGTAGTATGGTAGTCGCTTTCGAATGGTCCTAGTCTTCATGATGAGGATGTTCTACGATGAGTCCTCACAGATGATAGGGCCGATACTTAGGTACGGTCAAGATCTGCTTTGCATATGTTACTCTCGCATGGAGAGTACCCACATTCAGTTGTGGATACCGTAGTATAAGATTCGCTTACGAATGGTCCTAGCCTTCATGCTGAGGATGTCCTATGATGAGTCCTCATGGACGATAGGGCCAATACTTAGGTATGATCGAGATCTACTTTGCATATGTTACTCTCACATGGAGAGTACCCACATTCAGTTGTGGATACCGTAGAATAACACTCGTTCAGAAGTGGTCCTAACCTTAGTGGTATGGATGCTCTACAATGAGTCCTCACAGATGACAGGACTAACATTTTGTATGCAGTCGAGATCTGCTCTGGAGACAATACTCTTGTATGGAGAGTATGCCTACATTTATATGTAGATTCCATAGAATAACACTCGCTTGGGAGTGGTCCTAACCTGTGTGGTATGGATGCTCTATAACCCTGGGTACAATGGGAAAAAGAGAAGTTTCTCGAGGCTTTTCTCCCCAGTAGAGTCGCTAGATTTGTAACCATGAATATTTCACCTTCTGCGGACAGAAGTTGTTCCTCTGGTCTGAATGGTTCAGATCCAGAACAAATGAGTGAACGACAATGGATGAAGACCCTCCCTGGATGTCGTAGACACCTGGAATGTTGCTTCGATAGTGAACCTATGTACCTACAACGAGATCAAACATGCAAACACATCAAAGCTACCAGAACATCATCTACTTATCCATGTTAGTGACTAGATTTATAACCAGGAATATTTCACCTTCTACGGACAGAAGTTGTTCCTCTGGTCTGAATGGTTTAGATCCAGAAAAAATGAGTGAACGACAAAGGATGAAGACCCTCCCTGGATGTCGTAGACACCTGGAATGCTGCTTTGATAGTGAACTTGTGTTCCTACAACCAGATCAAACACACAAACACATCAAAGCTACCAGAACATCATCTACTTATCCATGTTAGTGACTAAGGAATCTAACAACATGTACATGCAAAATCAAAACAACAGTAATGTGGGACGGAAATCAACTTTGCATTAAGATGAATGGAGAATTTTACAACTAATTAAGCCTTAGTGTCGAGATGCATCTCCATGAGACAAACACTTCATCCCCATAAGCTCCAACTTTGCTCTCTATGCTCCCTAATGGCTTAGGCCAAGTGGTCAATCCAACATCATAACAATACCTCTATAGTTCTCCCCCTCAACCATGAACGTGAGCTTGTATTTATAAGGCTCAATGGATAGGAATGGTTGAGAGATTTGTGGATGAGTTGGCCTCTAAGATCCTATGATGGGGGATCTCAAGCTCAACTAACCCACAATGATAGGGATAAGGGAGGACACGAGGCTCATGATCTAGAAGCCTCAAGAAACTTCTCTTTTTCCCATTTCACCCAGGGTATCACTTTTCTCCTCTTATGACAGAGCGGTTTAGATGAGAAACGCTTATGGACCAAAGGCGACAGGCGATGGCACCACTTATGGAAAACAGGATGAAGGCAATGCGAGCAAGGTACCGCTCATGGTTCACAAGGAAAGCGTGGTGCTAAGTACTTTCATGTATAATTGATAAACAACATGGGTTTCCACTCCAAGTGCTGGAATTAAGGGAAAACATGTAAGTCAAAGGTCTTATCACATGGTGGTGACAGGATTTGGGTATAACAGAATGCCCCCCAAAGCGTGAGTCTTAGAGGGATATGATATACGAGAGCTTTGAGAGAACAAGTTGTCGCTTCGAGGTTAAAATGTCAGCTCGATCAGAGCATGTCATCAAGTAGGCATCTGTAGTACATCAATATTTTTGA
Source organism: Pseudotsuga menziesii (assembly GCA_001517045.1). Classification (NCBI taxonomy): domain Eukaryota; kingdom Viridiplantae; phylum Streptophyta; class Pinopsida; order Pinales; family Pinaceae; genus Pseudotsuga; species Pseudotsuga menziesii. The sequence goes on along the minus strand of LPNX010239322.1, from coordinate 158,224 downwards.
CTCATAGACACAAGTAACCAACTCATGGCTGCAGACCAATACAAGGCAGATCCATGGGAGGAATAAACAAGCATGGCTACTAGAATACAGCATAGATCCATGTGATAGAGGACTCAAACTTGGAAATAGATACCAGACATACAACGTAGATCTATGTCATACAGACACAAATTTGAGCATAGCCATGACCATACAAATGTGGATCCATGCTAGATATACAAAACTCCATCGCAACCTGGGGAAAAGCAATGAGCACTTTAAACAAATACCTAGGTTCTTTGTCTCGTCTTCCGCAAAGTACAATTCTATCCATGTGATTACAATGATCAAAAGTCGAACATGGTAGAAACCACTTGATTACTGTCCAATGATGTGAACCTTTAATAAGTGCAAGGGAGACCACCATTGATGTCAATGATTCTCAAGGTACCCTAGTTCAATCTACTGAGTGTGAATAGATGTCCTAATGTCGAACACCCAGTCGATTCTATCGATCAAAGGTCAATGATGTGAACCTATGTCGAGAGTGAGAGAATTTGTCATTAAGGAATACAGATCTCAAGGTACTAAGTTTTTGTTTCTAAAACTACTTCCCAGATGATGAGCTGATGTCGACGGGAATAGTCTCGTCGAAGGAGGGCCATGATGAGTCCCACATCGACGACACAAAACTCAGAACATAGTTCTGGAATGATGTGAATGTAGTAACCATAGGACTGACTCAAAAGTACTGACATAGAGATTGTTTTGACTGCAGAGGAAAAAACTTCTTCAACTTCCCTTTGAACATCAGGTGGCACGACAAAAGACTTGTCAGCATGACTAAACGGGACAAACACACAACGCGATAGTGGACAATGCATTCTTTTGAAAGACTTAAAGGAGTTGCATGACTCATGAAAGTGGATCGTCACGGAGATCAGCTGAATACCCAATTGACTAAAATGATATGCAGACAAGTGCCATGTTCAAAGGTAACGACAAACTACTGCCATTTATTTGCAAAAATGATTCCCTTCCTATTTCCCTCATCATGATCGATGAGTGCCTCTTTTCGGTTTTGCGAGTTCAAAGAGGGTAACAAACACTCAGTATAGCTTGTCCAAAGACAAGTCCAAACTCATATGTTTTATGAGCCTGAGAGAGGAGGGGTTTGTTCCCAAAAACGGGTCTCTCAATGTTTAATTTAACGAGTCCAATGAAAGAAAACTCGGTATCGTTCATGTTTAGAGAGTCTAAACGACTATGGAAGAAGACTCCAAAGGGTCCTTTTTCGTATGATTTAGTCCCTAAGGCCTGAAAAAGTGTAAAATCATACCTTAGAGAACTATTTCATCCATGATTGGCTGGAGTGTTCCTTTTTTGTAAATAGTCCATCCACACCGAAAAGAGATAACCTACCATCGGAAAGACGACTCTTCAAATGCTTTAACGAGCATGAAGAAGACAATATCGCTCGACAATCTTTTCGTATTTAGGGAGCCTAAAAAGAGTTTAAAGAGGACTCCATTAGGTTTCTTTACACAATGTTAATTTTTACGAGCCTGGAAAGAATCGGAAATGAACTCGATGATCTTTTCGTATTTTAAGGAGCCTAAAAAGAGTTAAAAGAAGACTCCATGAGGTTTCTTTACATAATGTTAATTTTTGACGAGCCTAGAAAGAATCGGAAACGGACTCGAACCTTTGATACTAGGTTTCAAGAGCGTGACCAAAGTGTCGTAACAAACGCTCGTCGACTTTTTCCATTTTATGGTAGTATGAAAAAGTCAAAAGCAAACTCCCAAGACTTTACTGCTATTGTTATTCTATCCTGCAATGACTCAAAACAAGTGTTAGATGCACCAATAACTAACATTAAGGGATTACAACAGATAAACTTCAACCAATAAGCGATTTTAAATCAAAACTATAGTATGTCAAACCCAAAAATGTGTATAAAAGTCATGTAAATAGTGAAAAATCAAATCATTTTACTATTTACCCATAGTGGAGAGCATTTGGAGCACTTTCCTAGTCAGATCTTCAGTTGCTGATATCGAGAGTTTCCACCGTCGGATTCGAGCGCCGTCAATTCCAGGTAATAGTTCACACCCTACTCTTCCTTTCCATAGTCTCATTTTTTATTTTAGATGGTGTTTTAGGCTTGTATGACAAGCCCTAAAACCATGGGAATGGGCACTGCACTTATCCCTTGCGGGATACAGGGTACCTCACTAGAACCGCGCCGAAAACAAAGCTCATAGGCGGTGTTACCGCCTGTCTTCAATGGCACATAGGTGGTGCCGGCTGTGAAGATTTAAAATTGTTAACACAAGACAAACCATATCATTTCTTTGGATTTAAATGATAAAGAATGATTCTAATAGGTGTTATGATTTTTTTTGGCAGGCTTTTGCTGATAAAAAATGGTGATATGGAAGGAAAGACAACATGATAATGATGATGATTTCCCCAAAAGGAATTCGGGTTGCATAGCTGCATTACGAGACTATAGACTCCTAAAATTCTTCTAGACTCCTAGTATGGTATCACACGAGCGGTTGCGAGAGCACATACTCCAGATGTGGAATCCGGAGCAGCAACACTTTGAGGTTGGGGCTCATATTCTGACAGTAGAGGTAGAGGATATCTACTTCTTAACTGGACTCTCGATACGGGGTGCCCCCATCTCACTGACAGGTTCCCGAGGAGGGGATATTACTACACAAGAGTTGATAAACTGTCATTGTATCCCAGGGATGAGGACATCGGGGAAGAAAATCCCCATAAAGGCAATGACGGGTGTACCTCTATGGACTATATTGTTTATGATGTAGAGAGTGGTCAGAAGCCAGGGAGTGCACCAGGCTTCTAGGGAACACATGCTATATGCCATAGAGGCCATGGCACCTACAGTATTCAACTGGGCGGAAGCCCTGCTTCCAATATTCAAGGATCAGTTGACTAAGTGTTGGCAGGGGGAACTGAAGTAGTTCAGCTTTGGTTCCATTCTAGCCTGCTTCTTCTTCGAGCGGGTACCACAGATGAGACCTCAGGTGCTCTTCACAGAGCTGAGAGAGCGGGACTCCCGCATGTAGAGGTGGGTCCAGATTATGGCCCATACTGGAGCGGGCAGGGGGAAGGTGAATTTCAGTGACCCATTCTTCAAATGGCTCCAAGATCAGATCCTCATGGTGGAGTATTATGTTTATGCAGGTACAGACTTCAGCGGAGACCCTGACCTACCGCTCCCACTTGGCGGATAGTGGGGTGACATCGGTAAGAAGCAAGAAACCCTAAAATGGACAAAATGTTTTTATGTTTTTTTAATGTTTTATACTTTTTGTGTTAAGTAACAAGACCTAAACATTTTCATGCAAACGTTGGAGCAGCACGACCTGGGGGAGCTTCTCCATTGGATAGATGAGCTGGAGCTCGCTTTTTACCGCAAGGTGATGATTTGACCGGGGAGTTAGAGGAAAACCTAGAGAGGTTGACCTTAGACATCCCTAACGCTTCCATTGATGACCTCCCTCTGAGGTATCAGAGACTTACAGCAGGAGTATCGGGTCGGTTTAGTAGACTGCTACATAGAGTAGCCCGGGCAGTGATGTGCTACCACGAGCATCACTAGACGGTGTATGCATGATGTATCTACTGAAAGTTGATAGCTTCAGGATTTTCTATGGTGATTTTTACCTGAAAGCCTACATGCTTTAGATGAGGTCTCCTAACCTATTTTTTGTAAACATGTTCATATCTATATATACAGACTTTTACCTGGTGTTTATATGTCTCAAATGGTGAATGTATTTTACATGAGTTTTATGTATCTTTAATTGTTTATTTACAATGAACCATGTTTGATTTTAACGTCATGAACGGGCAATATGCCAATCTAGGATGTAATTAGCTAATGAGTCAACAACTACATTATGTTCCCTAGGGATATGCCTATAAGAAATGGTTTCAAATGACCTTTCTAACAAGCGTACCCTCCAGAAGAGGCGAAGAAGTATAGGATTTCTAATGGTATAGACATGGTTTAGATGACAAACCATGAGTTGTGAGTCCATCAAGACTACCAGATTGTGAACATCTTGGGAGGAAGCTTTAGTCAGAAGACCTATAACTGCTTGATACTTAGCGATGTTGTTGGTAGCGAGACTAATACAAACCGCTCCTGAACTGACCAATCTTCAGTCGGGGAATAAAGGACCCAAGAAACTAAGGCAAGATTCAAGGTGTGGTAGCAAGCACCATCAGTGAAGCCATAGAAAGCCATCTGCTCTGCATGACCAAAACATGGTATAAATAGATGCGGACACTAAACTCAAAACCATATTGAAAATACTAAAAGCACACTGAAATTCAAGCAATATACATATATACAAGATACTATCCAAGAAAGACCTAGGCATAGCACCTCTTTAGGTACAACCCATTGCGAGGTTGCCCTAAAGGGATTCCATCATAGTCAATGAGCTCGTAGGCCCCTTTCTCTAAAACTTTAGAAATGACGGAATGACCATACCACATGGACTTGAACCTTCATTTCCCTAGTTTGTCGTATCTCTGGTCGTAAGTCAAAACTAGGTCACCCTCGTTAAAGGCACGAGGTTGGACGGATTTATCATACTGCACCTTGATGTGTTTCTTATGTGCCTCATTAGCCAAGGCAGCATCTCTCTGAGTCTCGTCAAGGTTATTCAAGTACAAAAATATTTCTTCCTCTGCGGAAGTGTCTGGGATAATTTCGACGGCAAGTTGTAAAGATGGAATCTGACATTGAATTGGTGAGACAGCTTCGAGTCCATAAAGAAGCTGGAAAGGCATGAAACCAGTAGATGTTTTCACCAATCCTATAAGCCCAAAGAGTGGAGAAAAGAATGTGGTGCCAGTTGGATTTATGATCTCCAACCATCCGACGAAGCATAGTTTTCAAAACTTTGTTAATGGCCTCTACCTGACCATTAGCTTGTGGATAATATGGCGTAGATTTTTCATGGCGAAAACCTAGCTTGGCACTTAGTTCCTCCATCATTTGATTACGGAAATGTGATCCGTGATCAGTAACAATGGACTGTGGGACTCCAAATCTAGCTATGATATGATTGAACAGGAAGAGAGCAGCAGTCTTACCATCTTCCGCATATGTAGGCATGGCCTCATCCCATTTTGTAAAATAGTCAACGGCTACGATGATGTAACCATGCCCCACGGCTGAGGTAGGATTACAATGCATAAAAACAATCCCCATTTGGCAAATGGGCCAATGACAATGACGGGGTGTAGCGGAGCAAGATGAGTGCGCTTTTTGGGATAAAAATGTTGACAAGGTGGGCATTTCTTAACAGCCTCGTGACAATCTTTGAAGACTAAAGGCCAGAAATAGCCAGCGCGAAGGATTTTCTGGGCTATAGCCATCCCAGATAAATGATCGCCACATGCTCCAGAGTGGAAATCATTCAACACATGTTCAGCCTCCTCATGGGTGAGGCATTGTCGGAGAATAGAATCAATCCCACATCTATACAAGGTATCATTCAAGATGAGGTAGTATTTCATGTAGTGACGGATACGACGGCGATCGTCACGGGATAGATGTGGATGAAATCATTGTGTTTGGAGATAAATAAGCAAATCTCTATATCATGGATTGGTAGTACTGATCAGGAACAGAAATTCATCGGGAAATGAATCATTGAGCTCAGATTCCATCATAGCATAGGGAAGATCACACATGAGCATGGAAAAAACCAAGGATTTCTTTGATGTGGCTTTGGCAAATTCCAGATCAAACTCCTGTAGTATGACTATCCATCGGGAGTACTTGCCCCCGAGCACCTAACAAGTCAGGATGTAATACATAGGGTTATGGTCTGCCAATACAGTGGTTGTGCGAAGTAAAATGTAGTGACGAAATTTTTGTACAGCAATGACCGTGGCCAATACTAACTTCTCCACGCGTGAATATCAGTTTCTGAATCCATAAGATTCTTACTAGCATAGTAAATCACATGCTCTAGACCGTTGGGATTTTCTTGCACCAAAACAATAGCAATGGTAGTAGCGAAGGCAGCAAGATACAAGAGAAAGTCCTTTGAATAATCCGGGGGGTGTATCACGAGTGAATGAGTCAGAGTGTGTTTGAGATTATCAAAAACGCATTGGGCTTGGTCATCCCAGAAGAACAGAGTGTCCTGCTTAAGGAGACACATATAACCGTGCGTTTTCTCTGCAAAATTACACACGAAACGAAGAAGAAAGTTTGCCTTCCCTTGCAAACTTTGGAGTTCAAGGAGATTAGTTGGGGCTCGTAGAGCTAAAATGGCAGCGATTTTCAAAGAGTCTATCCAAATGCCATCTTTAGAGACCACAAAACCTAACAGACGTACCGTCTCAACACAAAAAACACATTTATGCAAATTGAGCCATATATTATAATGACGACATCTCAGGAAAATATCTCTAATATGACTAGGGTGGTCCTCCCGTTGCTATGAATGAGCAGGGAGGTCGTCAAGGTACGGTTCAACAATATGTTTAATATCGTGAAACGAATAGGACATCGCACAATGGAAAGTGGCCCCATCATTTTTCAAGCCAAAAGGTAACTTCCTATACGCAAAGGTTCCCCATGGGCAAATGAATGCCATCTTGTGCTAATCAGTGGGTAATATCTCAATCTTATTATAGCTAGAAAATCCATCCATAAATGAGAAGATGACACTTCCAGCACAATTGTCTATAATCTTATCGATATGTGGAGTAGGAAAGTTGTCTTTGGGACAAGCTTTATTCAAGTCTCTAAAATCAATACAGACTCTAATGGTGCCCTGCTTTTTATTGACAGGGAAAACATTGGATACCCATTCCATCAGGGGTATGGGATAAATAAACCCAGCTTTGAGAAGTTTCTCTATTTCAGCTTCAATAGCTGCGACCTTCCATGGATGGACTTGCCTTAGTTTTTTCTTGACAGGTTTAGCCGTGGGATAGGTTTTAATCTCATGGACCACAATGGATGGGTCAATCCCCAGCATTTCTTCATAGGACTAGGCAAAAATATCACGAAATTCTTTGAAAAGTGCCTTATATGCTTCAGATTCATCTACCGAGCAGTTTTTCCCAACATGAACATGCTCGATGGTACCAGGCTTGGCTGATATGTAATCGGATTCGTCTGAGTAATGTTGCAAAGGTTTCCTTCAAAATTTGTGTCTTGCAACAATATGGGACTTTGGGGTTCTTTGACATTATCAATGGAAAACAAGGATGCAAAATCATGGTCAACCGAACTGGTGTTGGGGAGGAACAGGGATCTATGATGGTGATCCTCCCAAATAGACTCATTCGTATTCATAATCTCCATAATGGACTAGTCGGAAGGAAAAGTCTTAGAGAGATAATCTAGAACAGGAAGAGATGGTTCTAACCAGTAAGGCAGGTGGTAAGGATCCGAAGCCTCCAGATGAAGGTCATCGGTGTGATCATCGAAAAGGGTTTGAATGGTGTTGTACACTTCTTCATGTGGACTCAACGAGGTGGACTCAACAATTTGTTTGCCCTTGGGCTCACAATCAAATGATGCAATCATATGGACTGTCACGCTATCCGTGTTAGGAGCAGTGGATGGAAAAATCCCCATAAGGGATGAGTCCTTCAACATGCCTACCCCAATTGACTAGTAACCAGGAGGGTACTGGCCTAACATGGGGATGTTATTAGCTGTAGAGGCAGTAACATCCGGTGTACAGAAATCAAGCTAGTCAATGGTAACAATTCTCCCTATATGCGAAAATTGGACTGTTCAAAATACTGTCGAAGCGACAGCAATCATGGCATAAAACCAATTTCTTCCTAGAAGGAGGTTGTAATCTAATGGGGCATCTACCACTTCTACTTGAATAGAAACAGTTTTTCCCCCAAGCTCGACTGTGAGGGCTGATATGAGACCATGGGGCTGGAAACCTCGTCCATCAAAGGCTTTCAGAGTCGTAGGTGATGTTACAAGCTCGGGAGAGCCAAGAGCTTTCCAACAAGACAAAGACAAAACCGAGGTCGAAGCTCCTTCATCTAGTACCATTCTAAAAACCTTCTTTCCAACTACTTTCATAATGATTTGAAAAGCAAGTTTACGAGGTAGCCTATACTTATAGTTCTCAATATTGAAATGAATCAAATTAGTATTATCCGGGTCTAAAGCTCCTAATGCCGTTAATAGATTTTTGCGTTGTATAGGACAACTTTGGAGTACTTCTAAGGTAGACATTGCACAAGGTGCCTGAGTGAGATCTTCAACTACATTATAAAATTGAGCAGCTCGAGCATTAGGGTTAAAAACAACCTTCCTAAGAGTACTCTTGAGTGGACGCAAAATCATATCGAGAGTAGGCTTCTTGATGGTTAGGGGGACAGTAGACGAGGATTTGGGAGAACCAGTAGAGGGAGCTTTCCCTGAAGAAGAATGGTCTTATTTCTTGTCTGTGGGTTTGTCATAATTCTGACTTCGATTTTGCAGAGTAAATGTATCTGAGGACATCATACGAATTTCCTCTGATGAACTAGAGTTTCCCTGATTAGATATGTGGTCTATCAGTTGTTGTTGAGAGGGAAAAGGATCCATGAGAACTGCGGATTGGAGATTTGATTTCAAAAATTGGGAGATTTCGTCCCGACGGGGACACTCTTTTGTGAAATGGTCACCTCCGCATAGTAGACATGGATATTTTGCTTTTCTTTTCCCTTTATCATCATCATTGTTGGTTGGTCTTGGATTCTCCTGTTGGTTTCTAGGTTTTTTATTCTTATTTTTACCCTTCTTTTTATTATTGCCCAAGGTTTGAGTAATTTCAATAGAATTGACCTCAGCAAAAACCTTAGGAGTCGAAGGAGTAGGGGTGGCAGTCTGGGGTTGCTTGGAAAGTTTCGCTACTGACGGGGACGGGATTGAACCAACAATCCCATCAACATGTACTTTCGTTGGTGGCTTTGCAAGATCGGTGCTTGGGAGAGGAGCTTGAGGAATCAATTCATAAAGAAATCCAGACTGGGAATAGACCAAGTCTAGATACTGGGCTCGACTAATGGCTTGCTCTTCAGTAACGGAACCGCCCATAGCCACATCTCGAGCGATTGGAGGCAACAAATATTTGGTAAACTAGTCAGCTAATAACTGATACGGAATAGGGGCCTTAATAATCCTTCTCCGCCTTCTCCACTCATGGATATGATCAGATATGTGGGTGGAGGTTTTTTGTTGCAGATAAGTTAAGAGATCAGTACCCATTTCATAACGGATACGGAGCTGAAAGTGTGTAAGAAACACGGTTGCCAAGGATCCAAAATCCACAAACGAATGTTGTGGAAGTTCAATGTACCACTTCGCGACTATACCGGTCAAAGTTCGCTGAAAGAGTTTTAAACGAACTAAATCATCCATAAGGGAGTTTGAAGAACACCACAGATGGAATGTCATGACATGGTTTTTCGGATCGTCTCCCTGCTTCCCATCAAACTTTGGAATGTCCGATGGTAACTTTACCAGAATGGGAGGCCACGAGGGATTGTGTCGAATGGGGTCATTAATCAACTTAGACAAATCAGGCAAGTCCAAAGTTGGTAGGAAAGGTAACTGACGGTTAGGTTGCACATACTAGTAATATTGACATGGCATATAATTACCAGTAGGACCATAAGTATACTGATAGACAGGTTGTTGTGACAAAGAACTACCAAAAAATCTGTCTACAGGGGGTTGATTTCCGGGATCAGGACCGTTAGGACCACCAAGGCCTCCAGGACCACCAGGACCATTGGGACCACCAAGACCATCGAGACCATGAGGAGGTGGACCACCAAACCCTCCAGAGCCTCCGGAACCACTAGGAGGAGGGCTACCAGACCCTCTGGGGCCATCAGGGGGGGAGTTACCAAGGCCCCCCAGGACCACCAGGACCATAAGGAGGAAAGCCACCAGACCCTCCAGGACCATTAGTCCCCCTAGGGGGAGGACCTCCATAAGGCAGTCCTTCGGCACCTCCCAAAGTATGTATGGGTATCCCCCCCATAGCTGGCATGTAGGACCAGTTAGGTTGCCCCCATGGTGTGAAAGTATTACTAGGATATGGAATTCTGACATAAGGCATTCCTGTAGGATTGGATGGATAACTAATGTTCCCTATAGGTATTTGATTTGTTGTATAACCATAACCCCAAGAGGTTTGACTGGTTACAGGTTGTGCCCCCAAGGCCTGACCTGAACTAGATGGGGGAATAACCACATTAGTGTGGGTAGGAGGGACATAAACTGTAGATTGTTCTATACCAGAGGTTTGTCCTTGACTAGATAGAATTCCGGTGCTAGATAATGTAGGTCGTGCTGGGGGTTTCCCCCCGGCACTAGAAGGTAATGACGAAACAGGAATTGAAGGTTGGGCCCCAGGTGCGAAAGAACTGGGAGGATTGGGAACAGACATAATATGAGAGGTGGTGGGGTTGGTAGTTTGACCTGGGATGTGTGGTGTTACTGCGTGATCTATAATCGATTCAATGGGTCTCATAGAATCGGCAAGTGAACGATATCCCACAGGAACGGCTGTGGAAAGTGATGGTGGTGTGCCCAATATGTCATCCATTTTCCTTTCAATATCCTGTGCACGAAGAATGGATGTGTGGTATTGTCTACGCTCTTCTTCATCTGGAGAAACTTCTTCAGAAAATTTTAAATGGGTGCCAAATGAGGCAATGGCCTGTCCTATAGAGGTATCCCAAAATGGAGCATTGGGACCATAATCCGGACAGGTAGTATCATCAACATGACCTTCTGTGGGAGAATGGAATGAAATATTACCCCAAGAAGGTTGTTGGAGCAAGGGAGGCGAGTGTGAAGGATATGGTCCTCTGCTTTCTGCAACCACATTATCTCCCACTTGGGAGGTGGTAGTAGCTCCTTGGTCGATAGCTTCCATTGGATTTCCTCCTGAACCAGGAATAAAATCGGGTGGCAAGCCCCGTACTCTTCTAAACTATCTTAGCTCAGCCAGTTTGTATAGTTCCTATCTAACCTAGGGTTTGAAAAACTAGAAAACACACCAAAAGTTTCCCTACCCAATCTATAGGTCAAACAAGCAAACTTAAAATGACAGGAGGAGTTCAGATAGTTAGGTCTCTCACCAGGATTGTCAAGAAGGTGCCACTTGTGATATACCTCAAGGGTATGTGCATAGTAATCTCCCTGAATGTTGTTTTCAGTGTATGGATCCAAGCAAGACGACTAAAGGGCTTTCCTCAGATGGATAAGGTATCCTAGTGGGGTCTACCGGTATACGCAAGGTACGTGGGAGCTCAAATTGGTGGTAGTGTCGTCTAATGCATAACCGTACACAAGGGACCTTCCGATATACAATCGAGTACGTGAAGTACCTTTCTATATACCTCAAGGGTACATGAAAGGTCATTCGATATACCGACGGTACGTGGAAGAACCCGGCGAGTCCTGGGATGTAATGCGGATGAGTAACGACAGCTCCTACACTTAATGACGCCCGAACACGTCTCTAACCTATCACTCAAATCGCTATGTAAATTTTAACCTATAACTACCGTTAATGTTAAAGTCGACGGTTAGGTGAATGCATGGAGTTTTGACAGAAAAAGTAAAACCATGCAATATGCATATGAAAATATTTCACTTTACCATTCGGTGTGCCTACCTACGGGAGGGAAAGAGAGTATTTTCTTTTGCTTCGAAACCAAAAATATTTCCAAAAAAAAATCTTGAACACAAAATCAAAGACAAGCAGCACTTTCCAAACTCATTTCTCTTTTCTGAAAGTAATCAAAAGGGAAGGAGTCTCTTAAAGCATAGACAAATCTAACTTAAAACTATAATATTTTTTATTTTGATGAGATAGTATAAATGCAAAAGAGACAAAAGAACATAGAGAACTTGAAAGCTTGTGAGGCCAATCAAAGATCCAATGTCTTATGCTCACTAATGATAATGACCTCATCTCAGTCAAAAATTTTCTTTTTAAAACAAGCAAAAAGAAGTCTTCTATGGGAACAAAAACTGAAATCAAGATGCTAATTAAATGTTTTTCTTTCAGTCTATGTAACAGAAATAAAAGAGAGCTCTCTAACACCTAATCTTTCGAAAAAGAAATCCTTTCACAAAGACAACCAACAAGCACGGAAGAAAATGGACAATCAACAAGCCGAATCTAGCTTTTGGATTCTTTAAACAAACCAATCTTTTACCACAAAATTTCAAACCATCAGCATCAGATTCTAGCACACAAGCCTGATAGTGCAGGGCTGAAAGCAAATCAACTCAAATTTTTTATTTTTATTTTTTATTTTTTTAGCAAAAAATGAGAAACAAGTGGTCTTGGAATAAGACCTACCTGGCACCACGCTAGAGGGGTCTTGACAGAGAAGTTCTAGCCTAGCACCGCTTCTGGATAACAGGACTCAGGCGGTGGCACCACGTGCTGCTAACTGGGTTCAGGCGGTGGCACCGCTTCTCGACAACAGCATAAGAGTGGTTCCCTGTATTAATCCAAAACACAAAGGAGAACGACAGACCAAGTAGAAAAAGATCAAATCAAGGTAAAAACTGATAGATTGAGAGCAAAAGAGAGCATAAAAGGTCGAAATAATTCAGATCTAGGCAGATCTGGAAGTTTCACACCAAAATACACTGAGTTAGATAGCAAATCTAACTGAAGAGAGTTGGAGATGGAGCCTAGATTCGAACAAGAGTTGAAGAACTGAGGAAGATCAGATCATCTGATACATGTATCTATTCCCCAGCAGAGTCGCCAGATTTGTAACCAGGAATATTTCACCTTCTGCGAACAAATGCTGTTCCTCTGGTCTGAATGGTTCAAATCCAGAACAAATGAGTGAACGACAAAGGATGAAGACCCTCCCTGGATGTCATAGACACCTAGAATGCTACTTCGATAATGAACATGTGTACCTGCAAGTAGATCAAACACGCAAACACAACAAAGCTACTAGAACATCATCTACTTATCCATGTTAGCGACTAAGGAATCTAACAACATGTACATGCGAAATCAAAACAACAGTAATGTGGGACGGAAATAAGCTTTGCATTAAGATGAATGGAGAAGTTTACAACCAATTAAGTCTTAGTGTCGACATGCATCTCCATGAGACAAACACTTCATCCCTATAAGCTCCAACTTTTCTCTCTATGCTCCCCAATGGCTTGGGCCAAGTGGTCAATCCAACATCATAACAATACCTCTATAGTTCTCCCCCTCAACCATGAACATGAGCTTGTATTTATAAGGCTCAATGGATAGGAATGGTTGAGAGATTTGTGGATGAGATGGCCTCTAAGATCCTATGATGGGGAATCTCGAGCTCAACTGACCCACAATGATAGGGATAAGGGAGGACACGAGGCTCATGATCTAGAAGCCTCAAGAAACTTCTCTTTTTCCCATTTTACCCAAGGTACCGCTTTTCTCCTCTTATGACAGAGCGGTTTAGATGAGAAATGCTTATGGACCAAAGGCCATAGGCGGTGGCACCGCTTATGGAAAACAGGATGAAGGCGATGCGAGCAAGGTACCGCTCATGGTTCATAGGGAAAGCATGGTGCTGAGTATTTTCATGTAGAATTGACAAACAACATGGGTTTCCACTCCAAGTGCTAGGATTAAGGGCAAACATGTAAGTCAAAGGTCTTATCACATGGTGGTGACAGGATTTGGGTATAACAGTCCTCATGGACGATAGGGCCAATACTTAGGTACGATCGAGATCTACTTTGCATATGTTACTCTCACATGGAGAGTACCCACATTCCGTTGTGGATACCATGGAATAACACTCGTTCAGAAGTGGTCCTAACCTTAGTGGTATGGATGCTCTACGATGAGTCCTCACAGACAACAGGACTGACATTTTGTATGCAGTCGAGATCTACTCTGGAGACAATACTCTTGTATGGAGAGTATGCCTACATTTATATGTAGAGGCCATAGAATAACACTCGCTTGGGAGTGGTCCTAACCTGTGTGGTATGGATGCTCTATGATGAGTCCTCACGGACATAGTAGTATAACACTTGGGAGTGGTCCTAACCTGTGTGGTATAGATGTTCTATGTTGGTCTAACATTTTGAATGGGGTTGATATCTACTCTGCGGACAATACTCTTACATGGTAGAGTATACCTACACGTGAGTGTAGAATCCGTATCATAACACTCACTTGGGAGTGGTCCTAACCTTTGAGGTATGGATGATCTATGATGAGTCCTCACGGACGATAGGGCCTGCATCGGGTGTGGTCGATATCTACATTTAGTTGTAGACAATTCAGCTGATCGATTTCATGGATCATGCTGATGGAGGATTGCATCGTTCTTGGACTTATGTTCTAAAGTGATCGGGATTCATCATCCCATAAATAGATCATGTGTGTTGCAGGTAGCATGACAACAAAGGATCAAGCAGATTGAAGTACAACAACGAAGGGTAAAGTAGATTGAAGTGTGGATGTAAAGGATCAAGAAGGATTGAAGTGCTGCTGCAAAGGGTCGAAAGGATCGAAGTGCTACTACAAAAGGATCAAAAGGATCATAGTGCTGCTACAAAGGATAGAGAAGATCAAAGTGTTGTTGCAAAGGATAGGAAGATCGAAGTGCTATTGCAAAGTATCAGAAGATTGAAGTACCACTACAAAGGATCAGAAGATCGAAGTGCTGCTACGAAGGATTGAAAAGATCGAAGCGTTGCTGCAAAAGGATTAAGTGATCATGTGATGCAAAAGATGAATACATTGAAGAGTAACTATTCCAATTACTGATGAATGTTGAAAAAATACTATGACGTATAGATGTATATCCTCGATGATGTTGCAGATATTGTCTCTCTATTCTCCTATAGTCTATGATGATGTTGTCAGTAGAATAACCTTCTCATTAAGGGGGAGTGTTGAATATTGTAACTTCAAAGGATATTCTAAATGTATTTTACTGATGTAACTCAAGGGAGATGTTATTATTCCTCCGATGGGGTGTTACTATTGTATTTGGACATCATAGAGTCATGAGGTAAAGCCTCCATTGTAAGTCGAGTCAATAGTACCCTAATGAATATAATATAATATTGTATTGAGTCTTCCTAAGTGAAGTCGACCCACTTAGTTAAGTGGGGCCGACTTGTTAGGTTAAAAGTCAAGTGACAAAAAGAGTATAAATAGAGGAGATGTGTTCCTCATTTGAACACACAAACTTATGCACAACGCATAGGGGAGAGAGAGAGACATATCTGCAGAAGGGAGGCACACAAGTCTGGGGTCTTGTCTTTTACTTTTTATACATCTTAGACAGAGGAAGTTTTGTTCGGTTTTCTTCCCCATGAGGATTTCCTAGGATAAATATTTGTGTTCTTTTGTGTGGATGTGCTTGTCTATCTTTCAGTGATATTTTTTCTTATGGTTATGCTATTATGATGCTAAATGTTATAAGATCTAATATAACCATTAAAAACTTAACAATTATTTTAGTAAAAAAAAGGTTGTGTTAGTCATTAATGGAGAGATCATGAGGCACAAACTTCAACGATATCGATGATAGAATTCCTGCGATATCCATACTCCATTAGTATGAATCACAACTTCATACATACACAGACATGAAATCATGATAACTGAAATGTCATTCACGAAAAAACAAGAAAGAAATCACAGCAACTTACTATGTATGGTGTTGTGCATCAACAAATTAAGACTTAAGTTGTTGATGTGGATGTTTGAGTGTTAACTCTTAAGCCTTCGCTAAAGGATGTCAGAGCGTTAATTCTTAATCTTCTGCTGAAGGACATGAGGGATTTAAAACTATAATTCACTGACTCTTATGAACTGTGCGTCCAATATCGTGTGTTCCACACTCTAATCAGCAAGGAATTAGTTGCTTACAACTTTCTCCCTTATTATATAAATTGTTTAAAAAAATAATTACATACTAAAACACTTAAAACCTTCTCTATTTTTTTTAAATATTAAAAAAAAAAATCTTCAAAATGAACTTACAATAGACGAATCTCCACACACATGAAGGGAAGGAAGACCAATAGTAGCTGCAACGTACAACAAATCCCAAAGAGCAAGCAGCTCAGCCCTTGTATCGATGCTTGACCCACAACCCTTTTGAATAAGGAAAGAATGGGACTGATTTACAGCGAGAGTAATGCATGCTCCTCCAATATTTGAAGCTGCAGTCCCATCGAAAAAGAATAGAAGGGTAGTTGATGTCTGGTAATTTACCAAAATCCCTTGGTTTCCTTCTGAGAAAAGCCATGGGAAAAGCAAGAACCTGATCCAAAATTATGTTGCAGAGAGGGACAATTTACAGAGGTCTATCATAAAAAATACAATAGTTGCGTGATAACCATATGTTCCATATAAAGAAAAGGGGAAAGTGGAGACAACCCCAATCCTGCTTAAACCAACTATTTAAATTTTCCATAAGAGTAAGAGCCATCCACGAGAAAACCAGTTTATAATGCAAACAAAGAGAGTTACGCACATCCCGAGCAAAAGGGCATGATACAAATATATGATTCATTATTTCCTCATTTAAAATGCATAAACAACATATGTTAGGACCAGACCAACCCTTGTTTGACAAATTGTCCCAAGTATTTATGCGATTCTCCGAGCAAATCCATATGAAACACTTGAGTTTGATAGGAATTTGCCAAGACCATATCTGTAAATGAAGCCATTCAGGAGATTTCGGCAAGTTAGAAGAAACAATAAGATCATATGTTGGAGTGACTGTGACCTCACCATTCACACTATTGTGCATCCAAAGCAAGGAGGCATGTTCATCAGTAAGTCTGATACCCCCATGAGACAACCCATTGGTGTAATGGGTCCATTCAGTATTACAAATACCTCCCAGGTCCAGATCTTGCGTTGTTAACCAATAGGAATGAGCATAAATCATTTCCCCCATGTTACGAGCATGGTTGAGCGAGTTGATGCCGAAATCATTAAGATATTCCCACATCTCTTCCAAAAGTAAGTAGGACAATTTCTACCCTAAAATAGGGTCAATGCCCACTTTTATACTTTCTCCATTAAAAGCTTTCCAACCCAACTTACAACTTATCAAAGAGAAAGACCGAAGGAAACCATTCCAGAAGTGAGAGGTGTAATGCATAGAGTATCGCTGCCTATGCAACCAACCTTCAATTGTCAAGTTTTTTAGGTATTTAACACAAATTAATTTATCCAAATACTCATCCCTTTCAATACCGTCCACATAATTTTAAGCCTGAGCAAAATACCAAACCAGTCCAGGTTTTTTTATGTTCCAACCCCCATATTCATAGGACCTTGAGATTGTCTGCCAGTCAGCTAGGTGCATCCTACGTTTGTGAACCGAGCTTCCCCAAAGAAAGGAGAAAATGCATTGACAAAGTCTATTCAAGATGGACTTGGGAATTCTACCCAAAGCAAACCAATAAATAGGTATACCAGACAGGACAAATCGTATTAGAATCAATCTGCCCCCCAATGATAAGAATCTGAAAGACCAATGACTAATTCTTTTCTCAAATAAATTTAGGATCCATCTCCAAACATTTATACCATAACCTAATGGATTTAGGAGGTACCCCAGATACTTAAAGCCAATATCAATATGTTCCATTTTATAGGGAAATGTAGCAAAGATGTTGATACTTACCTCCTCATCAACATCATTGTGAAAAAAAGATTACTTGTCCACACTAATGCTCATTCTTGAGGCTGAGTAGAAAAGGTCCAGGTTATCTTTATAAAAAATCCATTCGTCCAACGTTCTTGTGTTGAAAAACGCCATGTCGTTCGCGAAGAGTAAGTGGGTTAATGCAAGAGACGTGGAGATCTTAACCCCTTTAATTATACCCTTTCTCTTAGAATCATTTATGAGAATACTGAGCCCTTTTATTACCAAGAGGAAGAGAAGGGGTGACATAGGGCACCCCTGAGGAATGCCCCAAGAAGCTGTAAAAAAACTGGATGGAGAGCCATTTACCATAACTGAAAAGTTTGAGGTGACGACACAACCCATGATCCAATTTACCCCATCCAAAGGTACACCTATTTGTAAAAGTACAAGCTGCATAAAAGTCCAATTCACCCCGTCGAAAGCTTTGACAAGATCTAATTTAAGTACCAAGGCCTTCACCCTTTTTTATTTAATGGAGTGTAATATTTCCTGTCTAATGGCCACTGGTTCAAGGATTTGTCTATTCTTCAATAAACCATACCACTTTGTAAATATGGCTTATCCAAATAAGGTTTAAGACGATTAGCAACAATTTTAGAAATAAGTTTATAAATCAGGTTGCACAAAGAGATAGGACGACAATCTGCAGAGGTTTGAGGCTTTTAACATTTCAGAATGAGTGTTAAGAAAGTAGAGTTGATAGAAGTTAAAACCTTTCCCTCTTTTCTAGACTCTTCCACAACCCCAAATAAGTCCATACCTGCCATCTCAAAGAAACACAGGAAGAATTCTATTGGCCATCCATTAGGGCTGGGACTTTTATCCTTCTTAAAACCTTTTAAAGCCATCTCAACTTTAGATAATGACACCGCTGTACAAAAATTGTCTGCATCATCTACCGAGAAAAAGGATGGATAAATATTGAACACCTTTAGTTGATCTGCTATAAGAGAGTTACCATCATCCTTAAACAAAAAGGAGAAGTGTTTTTCCCAGAAAGATTTGAGTTGTGCTCCATCATCTACCAACACACCTCCATCATTCTTTAATGCCCAGATGGCATTGAAATTCCTTCTTGCAAATGCAAAGTTGTGAAAAAATTTAGTAGTGGAATCCCCTTGCTTAATCCAACTGGCCCTGCTTTTCAATTTCCAAGTCAAAACTTCATGAGCTAAATACTTTTCCTTTCATATCTTTAATGTAGATCAACACAGGGCACCATCCTCTGAAAGTATGCCCGAGGGGCATGATGAAAAGAGAGCTTGTATCTTCCCCTCAAGACCAGCAAGACCTTTCCCCCTCTTCCAAAGTTGCTCCTTTTCCCAGGCTTTCACCACACCTTTAATCCTTTTAAGTTTGAAGACCAGAAGAGACAAATCATCAACAATAGGTAAGGAGGCCTCGAATAAGCAAGAAGAGCCAACAATATGAGAGAAGTCTCCCTCCAGTAAACATGCACAATTGAATGATCTATTATTATTTTTTTACTAAAATGGTTATGGATCTTATTATATAGATAGTGAGCAAACCACTAAAAAGATTACGAATTTTGGTTTATATCAATACCAGAGCTGGAATTACCAGTAGAGTTCAATGCTTCTGTCTCCATACAACTACTAACATAATGTATTAATAGTAGGAGGGATAATCATTCTGGAATTCTAAATTAGTTGACGTGGATTCTTTCATCTTTTGTACTGATTGTTGCTTTTCTTTTTCTTTCCCTTTTCCAGCTCGCTTAGGGAGGAATAACTTGGGAAATTTGAAAGTTGGCATAAAGCTCAATAGTTTGTAGATTGATCACCTTATTTTCTACTTGGTCAGCCTTGGTATTCAACTCCCGAAGAATATGTGCAAATTCAATATGCTTAAAAGTTCTTGAAATGGACTGGATACTTTTGATCAATCTGGATAGTCTTAAGTTATTGCCTTAGCTTGTTCCAAACATAGTCGGGATTATTAGCCGGGAGTTTCCTATCACGATTGCTTCCTCTACCACTAGTGTTTCCAGTTGTTTAAGCCCTTGCCAAATCCCATATGCTTCAACCATGTTATTTGTATCAATTCCAATATTCCAATAATATTCATATTCATCATTCCCTTCAGGATATATGATGACTCCTCCCCCTCTGGCCACCCCTAGGTTCCCTTTCGAAGCTCCATTGAAGAAGAGCTTGAAGAGTTTCCTCTCCTTCATCCATATTTCCATCTGAGAGTGATCCTTTCTTATTTCCCATACTTCAAGCGGAGGCCTGGCCTTAGCTACCTCTAGATCTACAATGTTGAATTTATGTAACCAACTTGTTTCTTCGGTTGAAAGTTCATTCTTATTATTAGGCAAACGAGTTTCTCTTAGAATGTCTCCCATAAGAACTTGGGTTTTAATTGCAATTTGCGTTGATCCTTGAGCCTTATCGTTGAAGATCCGCTAGTTACATTCTATCTAAATGTTCCACATTATAAGTTTTGGCAGCATTAGCCAACAGGATTTAAGGACTACTTTTTGTTTGAAAGTGCCTTGATAATTTTGATCCCAACATGAAAAAACTTGTTGAATACTTGCCGACAGCTCTAAATTCCCGAACCATAGACAAACCATTATCTCCCAAAAATTTCAAGTGAAAGAACAGTTTAGAAAAATATGATGGCTTGTTTCTTTTCCTAATTTATAGACTGGGCAGCGGAACGGACCTTCATAACCTCTTCCTTCAAGATTCTCACATGTTAGAGTGCTTCCATGCATGAGTGTCCAAATAAACATATCAAATTTTGGTAGGCTCCAGTAGTTCCAGATTCATTTCCAAATCAAAGGATTGTTGGGGACATTTGGGGTTGCTAAGTAGTGTTTATAACCTTGAGTTCATGTATATTGTCCACTACGGTGCCCCCAGCCACGCTTGTATTTGATTATTCTTGCCAAAGGGGCTGACCCAGATAACAAAGAAAGGAAGAGTTTCTTGTCTTCGTCTAGTTCTTTTGGGCATTCAGGGAGGGACCAACCTGCCCAGCGAAACAAAGGATTCAATTCCTAGCTCGAAATATCCCACATATAACATATTCCTTTTTTCCAATCCAATTTTTAAAATTACCGAGCGTTGGAAAGGACGTGAGAGGTGGCTTTCCTAATATGGAGTCTTGCCATATTTTAACATTTTTACCCTTACCTAGGATCCAGAACAATTCATCTTTGAATATGGGCAGAGTTTTTTTGGAGAGCGTGAAGACTGGGGATCCTTGCTTCATCGTGGGCTCGTTTTCCAGACAGTGTAGCCTTACTCCAGTGAAATATTTATTTCGTATCACCTGACTGCTCCAAGACGGATTTTTTTCTAGCAGATTCCATAAAAAATTTGCCCCTACAACCAGATTTTGATATTTTAGATCTCTTAACTGCAGTCCCCCCTCCATCCATGGAAATTTTATCTTTTTCAAACTTATTAAAGCGAATTTTTTTTACCTTCGTTGTTTTTCCCACCTTGCCATAGGAAGGCTCTCAATAGTCCTTCGATTTTAGTGAGAATTCCGTTGGAATCCAGTATCATGGAGCATTGATACAATGGATAGCTATTCAACACAGATTTTATCAAAACCATTTTTCCTGCCAGATTTAACCAGACCGCACCCCATGCCATGCTTTTTTTCTTAATTATTTCTATCAGTTGATTCCAGTCAGTTGTTTTTTGTTTACTTTTGAATACTGAAATTGCCAAATATTTGAAAGAATACTCGGAAGTTACTCCCTCGATTCCAAGTATACGAGAAATTTTTATCATCTCTCTCAAATTTATATTCCAGCTATATATCATACTTTTTCTTAAGTTTAATTTGCTTCCAAAAGCTTGGCAATAGATGTCCAGCTCATTCTTGAACCTTCTTGCAATATAATGACTTGTACCTCATAACAAGATCGTGTCATCTGCAAATTGAGCGTGGTTGATACATTTAGTTCCACGAGCCATTTTGATGCCAATTAGATCTTGATCGTTTCTATCTTTCTGGAGGTGTAGACTAAGCGTTGAAGCTTGGATTGCATAGAGCAAGGGAGAGACAGGGAAGCCTTGCCTTAGTCCTCGGGTGGCTTGGAAGAATGCTGCTACTTTTTCGTTGATGAGAGCAGTTATCCATGGTTTAGTTATGCAAGCTTTAACCCAACGGATAAATCTAGGTCCAAATCCATACCTTAGCATCACCCATAACAGAAAGGAATGGCAAACTCTGTCAAAAGCATTTGCTAGATCTAGTTTCACCACCATACCTCTTTCATGATTCTTTAGACTGGAATGGATTGCTTCTTGTACCAGTATGATATTGTTATAGCTCAAAATTACACATCTCTACCTGTGACCGATTTCCCATTATTTTCTCGCATGTCGACACTTCCCTGACGACACTTCATGAAAGTCATTGAAAGTCACTGAAAAAACACCTAACTTGGGGGACCCATATCTTGATTTTTGTAACTCTGTTTGACCTCATCTCTACATCGTTGGAACTATATTTTTGTCAGCTAAAACTTTCTAGAAGACACCAAAGTCTGAAAATGCCTAGAAATACCCTAAAAATGAGTTTTTTTTTATGTATGTGAGTTTCCCTAAGGAAACCTGCGTACGTACATGACTTGTTATATATAATAGTCACATACGCCTTAAATACGCTACTTTTTGCATTGCAACCCGCATATACCTCCTTGTGTACCCGACTGTTGTCTCTGCAACCCGCGTGCACCTCCTGAAAATGTCAAAAAAATACGTATTTTGAAATTCGGGTAGTTTGGGTAGTTATGCAACTGAATCCTTCAGTTGTAACTACTTTGTCTTTGACCCTATCTCTTCAAAAGCATATAAATAGAGGTAGGGAGGTCCATGAGAAGAGACTTGAATCTTTGCATTGTTATGCTGGAGAATTTGGAGCTCTCTTTGCCCACACCTTTTCCCTAGAAGCATTCCCCTTGTGTTGTAGAGCTTGGAGGCTGAGTTCCTTGGAGAAGAGAAGCAGCAGAACCAGATCAAGGTTTCGTGAGGTGCCGAACTTGAAGAGAAGGTATACTTGTACTTGTTTTCAAGATTAATAAAGATGTGATGTCCTTCTTCTTCCCAAATCAGTGTTCAATGTATGATTGAATTTATGTTTATGATCATATGATGATGTTAATTAGATTATTATTTCATATTTCTTTGATTATCATTTCTTTATATGTGGTTATAATGGTTTGAGGAAGGTATAATTCGTTTTGCAAGTCTCTTGGAGCAAGAGGAGCGATAGGAGCAAGAAGAGGATTGAAGGGCTGCTTGGATCAACCTTCATTTGGATAAGGTATGAACCATTTTAATCTCTGATCTTGTTTGTATTTACTTGCAAAACCATTTGCATCCACTTTTCAACCCCAGTACATTGACGACCTCTTAAACCCTAGCCATAGGAAACTTTCCTTTACAACAGATATTGTCCAAGATTTTCCTGCCTATAATGAAACCTCTTTGATTATATGGGATGATTCGTGGGAGTATGTATTTTAGTCTCTTAGCCATCATTTTGGCGATTATTTTATAACCAATGTTTTTTTATTATACAATAACGAGCAGAAGATTGAATTAAAGGTTGGCAAACCAATTGTCGGGTACTGTGAGACAATGGAGGAGAACTTTAGTGAAATGTCTGACTGATAGACACTTAAACAGTAAACAATACAACAAAACCCAAACCTTGCTCACCTGGAGGGCTTAGGGAAAGAAACTTGGACATTGCATTAGCTGCCTTATCACACCTGAAAATAATAAAAACAAAGAAGAGTTGTTGCTGAGCTTCCAGAAGGGAGCAAACGAATTCTTCACTTTAGCTTTGTTTTTTTGTTCCAATCAGCAGAGAGCTTTTCGATTTTGATTTCAAGCTGGCTAAGGCAGTTCCCAAAATCGCCATGTACATTGGCCATGTCCTTGAATTGGGCATCCATCTCATTGGTGAGCTCCTCGCGTAGCTTGGAGAGATCTTGACTGAGGATCTCCCACCTCTTTAAGTCAGTTTCCATATTTAGCATAATCCTTGCTTGCTACCGGACTAAGAATTTAACACTATCAAGCTCTGACTGTAGGTCTACCAAATGGTCCTCCATAGAGGGGCTGGGATTAGAGCTGGAGGCCATGAATTTCGATTTGGAGGAAGCCTGACTTTCTCTTCAGCTGGTAAAGCTAACCAAGGCCATAGAAATAACCTTCACTTCATGGTGTTCACATGATTTCCGGAGATGGTAATGAGGGAGACCTACGCCACAGTATGAGATTCCCTGAATAGATGGATAGCTGCATACACCAAGAAATGGAGGGTCTTGCCAGAGGATCCTGACATGGATTCACATCTCTACTAGTAACCGATTAAGTGACAAAAAAGAAGAACCTTTACTCCTTGACCGGCTAATGATTTGGAGGAGATTCGTTTTTGTCAGGGAATAGGATATAACGCCTCGACCCCATTAATAGACAACATCCCCTTACATAATAAGGATCCTTTGTTTGCTTCTGAATCATCCAAGGAATTTAGCCCCCGAAGGATATGAAAGAACCAAACCGTCTTGAACTTATGCCGCAGAAGATTGATTTTCCTGAAGATTTGTCCTAAGTCGACCTGACTTGGGCTCTTTTGCATTTTCAAAGTCTGGATGATTACCTTGGAATCTCCAAAGACCACTAAGTTATGAATGTTCTTAGCTGCAGCAAGCCTTAGACCCTGCCAGAGAGCAAGAGCAGCAAGCCTTAGACCTCTTGCTGCTGTTTAAGTTGATGATCAAAATATCTATGTATATCCTCTTCCTCATAATGGCTGCCACTTTCGACTACCTGCAAATCTAAACATGGCTGCAGATTGATTTTTTTTCTAATCATAGGTTGTTTGATATTTTCTGCAAATCTAGTATGAAACATGATGAATGCAGGCCTACTGAATTGCAAATAGGGCTGGTCAATGTCTTCTATGGATTTAGGATGGTTGATTTCCACACAATGTTGTTCCTCATCAAAATTTGATCCATAGTTGTCATAATCCGTTGACTGCTCCTCAAATCAACAAAAGATGATGTAGGGATCTGCTCTTTTTCATCTGAATACTCATCATAGATTGGCATATCCTTAGAGTGAATCGGTTGATGCTGATCCCAATCTAGAACTTCAATGTCTTCATCATAAAATGGGGCATTTTGATCGATTTCTAAAGATAAATATTTTTGTTCTATGATGCTATCATCAACTTTAATATCAGAATTTTGAAAAAATTCTTGTTGTAAAACAGAATTAGAGGAAGATAATAGATCTTCTTCCTTCTTCATAGCATAACCACCAGCTTCATATTTACTACTGGAAGAATCTGCTACTAAACCCTGGATATATAATGCATATCCCCTACAGCAATGCTCAAAAAGACACCCAGCTGGGTAAATCCTCTTACAATATGAATAAAAGGCATCATGAAAATCTTTCAAAGAGGAAATACTAGAAGCAGGAAGAGTTATGTACCATTGTCTCGCACAACCATCTATTGAATACACAAAACATTTTCATCAATACATCTTCATGATGTATGCTCAACCGATCCATGTATTGATGAAATTTAATTACATGGTGTGCCGGATTGTCTTCTTCCTTTTCTCGGAATCGCGGAAGAAAATCTCCCCACTCATCATTGATAGGTACTGTATTTGGAAAGCCATGAACATTTGAGAAATTGAGCAGAGCAAATCTCTGTGCCAACATAATTTCAAACCACTTTGACATCCTGTAAAATCGCCTCTGGACTCTTCAAACATGGAGTCGCCCGGTGAATAAATATGTAGTCAAACCAGTGTCCTACTCCTATCCACCATCAAGAGCTGGATCTAATCATTGTCATTCTTTCCCGGGGAAGATATCCTTTCGTTTCTCCGTCCTCGGCAACGACGCTAGAAGATGTTATCCCTAAAGTTGAACCTAGACTACAGGGGTTCAAGCTTAAAGAAATCTTTTTCAAAAATATAATTCAATGAAATCAAGATAAAAAACTGGGCTGGTATGTAATCAAAGCTATAGGAAAATCACATAATCATTAAAGAACTGTACAACATAAAACAGAATACAAAATCCAATATCAAAGGAACTACGATCATGAATTTATGAAATGAGACTGACTCTGTTATTAAAAGTTTAAAAGATAACTGTATTTCACCATAAGAATCATGTAATGAGATTCAATTGACCATATACAGGATAAATCACAAGAAATACAATTCATAAAATACACAGCCAAATCATAATCATACTCATATCAAAGCAGAACCTGTATTGAAGATGTAGAGTATTTCATGTCATACATAATATCATCAAAACTAGATTTTCATAACTCCAATTGCCACCCCCCCTCTTCAATCTAGTGACTATCCTTATATACAAAATATCTGACTTTCTAAGATAGCTATCAGATCCTACTTCTATGGATCAAGCTCTTTCAAAAATAGAAAAGTCAATCTTCTAAAACTGTCTGCCTTAATTATCTGGAGCTCGTTCTGATTTTCTGCCTGAATAATTGGATCTAGAATTAATATACTCTGCCATTTGGTATTTGTGTTGACACATATAATATACTCTGCCATCAATTTGTGGTCCGGAAAGGTTTGTACGACTTCAAGTCTTGGATAATTCCTTCAATGGATCCACAGGCATATGCCAATGAAACATAGAAGTAGACTACACTCAAGGTTTGCAAAAGCATCCACTTGCTCGAAAAAGGCCTGATTTTCTTTTAGACGATGTACATTTTGAATTTTTCATTTGTATTTTGGAAAACTTGTTCAGCAATTACAGCACCACTTCCATCAGCTCGTTTTATCTCCAGTTTAGCTTTCTGGTAATAGGCAGTACCCCTTAATGCATCTGTAATGAAATCATCAAAGCCAATTTCAATTGCTGCCTCTTCTTTGGCTCCATATAACAATCGTTTGATTCTTGAAAGGTGAATAGCTCCAAAGCACATTGGGCATGGTTCACAAGATGCAAATGTTTCACAATCTGATAGCTCAATCTGGCCAAGTTTCTTGCATGCCTCTTAGCGAGCAACATATAACCGTCCATTGCCAAATCCTCATAAGATTTACCATACTTTTTGAACCTCTCTGCCCACCGGAATAAATCACAAGGAGTAATAAATCCATGCTTCCCAGCAAAAACTTTGCTACTTTGCCTATGCCTTTGCAAGTCTTTCATAACCTCTACCATTTTTCTTGCATAGCTGGGAGGAACTTCACATCGTCTTGCACAATTCATCTTCTGGGATATCATCTACATGAATTTCCAAAAAACGATTACGGAAAGCGCGAGAGAGTATTTTACGACCACCATAATCTCCAGGCAGGTTCTGAGTTGCAAATAACATAAAATGAGGATGAGGTTTAACTGTTTCCTGAAGTTCTGGTACAAAAAGTTCTCTATTGTCATCAAGCAAATGATTTAAAGCTTCCAGTACATCTGAAGGTGCTAGGTTAAGCTCATCTAAAATAATTTAAAAACCCTTGCGCACTGCCTCAACCAATATTCCTTCCTGAAATATTAGCTTCCCAGAAGAATCTATGATGTAGGTACCAAGGTATTCCTGTATATCAGTGTGCTCATGATTATTGATGCGAACAAACTGGTGACCAGTAACAGTTGCAAGATATTCAATCAAACTTGTTTTACCACTAGAGGTCAGACCTTGTAATAGGAAAAGATACCTACGAATAAAAACAACCCTTGCAAGAATCTTTAGGTGCTCTCTTATACTCTTTGTGAGAACATAGTGTTTGCAAAATTCAACAGATTGCTCAACACCTTTTCTAAAGGGATCACCAACAACACGACTAAGGCACCGTGCTTTTTCCTTTTCTACAAATTCATCAAAACACACAAATTGTTAACTTTTCTTTCACATGATTGCTTATCTATCTGATCTTGGTATTCAAATTGAAACCTAAGTGGTCACTTTGACATTTGGATGCTTCCAGAAACTGAAATTTTGTTGGAGCAGATCTGATGATAACATTTGGCTTCATCTGGGGATGGCATGCTCCCTGTGAGCTGCCAAGAACAAGTAGACCTGTGCCTTTCCAATGAAACCATCTCTGATAACTACACCCTATCCTGCCATTCATTGCTTTGAAAATAAGAAATACCAGTGCCTTGTTTCCATTGAGCTGGAGTCTTTTTATCTTATTCCTAACCTATTTCAATCTTTGAAAACCTGCTCTTCTTCTACTGCAAAAACAAACTGCAAATTCAAACTGCTCATACTACAAACTTAAGGAACTGCTTGAAGCATCAAGCTTATTTATTTACAGCTCCCATTTTAATCATCTGCTTTCTTTTGATTAGGTAAAATCATGCTTCCAATGAAGCCATACAAATATTTGACTAACTGGTAAAACTTCTGATCTGGAGATGATGAATAAAGGAGCCCGTGGAATATCAAAATTCATTTCAAAAGAAGAAAAAAGCCAACCTTCATTTGACAAAAACAATCTGACATTTGAGCTGCTCAAAGACTCCATATAATCAACAAATGGATCAATGAAGCTATAAAGAAATACCTCTTGCTGCTGTTTAAGTTGAAGATCAAAATATCTCTGTGTATCCTCTTCCTCATAATGGCTGCCACTTTCAGGTACCTGCAAATCTAAACATGGCTGTAGATTGATTTTTTTGCTAATCATAGGTTGTTTGATATTTTCTGCAAATCCAGTATGAAACATGATGAATGCATGCCTACTGAATTGCAAATATGGCTGCTCAATGTCTTCTACGGATTTAGGATGGTTGATTTCCACACAATGTTGTTCCTCATCAAAATTTGATTCATAGTTGTCATACATCCGTTGACTGCTCCACAAATCAACAAAAATTGATGTAGGGATTTGCTCTTTTTCATCTGAATACTCATCATAGATTGGCATATCATTAGAGTGAATCGGTTGATGTTGATCCCAATCTAGAACTTCAATGTCTTCATCATAAAATGGGGCATTTTGATCGATTTCTAAAGATAAAAATTTTTGTTCTATGATGCTATCATCAACTTTAATATCAGAATTTTGAAAAATTTCTTGTTGTAAAACAGAATTAGAGGAAGATAATAGATCTTATTCCTTATTCATAGCATAACCACCAGCTTCATCTTTACTACTGGAAGAATCTGCTACTAAACCCTGGATATATAATGCATATCCCCTATAGCAATGCTCAAAAAGACACTCAGCTGGGTAAATCCTCTTACAATATGAATAAAAGGCATCATGAAAATCTTTCAAAGAGGAAATACTAGAAGCAGGAAGAGTTTTTGTACCATTGTCTCGCACAACCATCTAATGAATACATAAACATTTTCATCAATACATCTTCATGATGTATGCTCAACTGATCCATGTATTGATGAAATTTAATTACATGGTGTGCCGGATTGTCTTCTTCCTTTTCTCGGAATCGCGAAAGAAAATCTCCCCATTCATCAATGATAGGTACTATATTTGGAAAGCCATGAACATTTGAGAAATTGAGCAGAGCAAATCTCTGTGCCAACATAGTTTCAAAACGCTTTGACATCCTGTAAGATCGCCCTTGGACTCTTCAAACATGGAGTCGCCCGGTGAATAAATATGTAGTCAAACTAGGGTCCTGCTCCTGTCCACCATCAAGAGCTGGATCTAATCATTGTCATTCTTTCCCGAGGAAGATATCCTTTCGTTTCTCCGTCCTTGGCAACGGCGCTAGAAGATGTTATCCCTAAAGTTGAACCTAGACTACAGGGGTTCAAGCTTAAATAAATCTTTTTCAAAATATAATTCAATGAAATCAAGATAAAAAACTGGGCTGGTATGTAATCAAAGCTATAGGAAAATCACATAATCATTAAAGAACTGTACAACTTAAAACAGAATACAAAATCCAATATCAAAGGAACTACGATCATGAATTTATGAAATGAGACTGACTCTGTTATTAAAAGTTTAAAAGATAATTGTATTTCACCATAAGAATCATGTAATGGGATTCAATTGACCATATACAAGATAAATCACAAGAAATACAATTCATAAAATACACAGCCAAATCATAATCATACTCATATCAAAGCAGAACCTGTATTGAAGATGTAGAGTATTTCATGTCATACAGAATATCATCAAAACTGGATTTTCATAACTCCAATTGCCACCCCCACTCTTAAATCTAGTGACTATCCTTATATACAAAATATCTGAGTTTCTAAGATAGCTTTTAGATCCTACTTCTATGGATCGAGCTCTTTCAAAAATAGAAAAGTCAATCTTCTAAAACTGTCTGCCTTAATTATCTAGAGCTCGTTCTGATTTTCTGCCTGAATAATTGGATCTAGAATTAACATACTCTGCCATTTGGTATTTGTGTTGACACATATAATATACTCTGCCATCAATCTATGGTCCGGAAAGGTTTGTACGACTTCAAGTCTTGGATAATGCCTTCAATGGATCCACAGGCAGCTACCAATGAAACAAAGAAGTAGACTACACTCAAGGTTTGCAAAAGCATCCACTTGCTCGAAAAAGGCCTGATTTTCTTCTAGACGATGTACATTTTGAATTTTTCCTTTGTATTTTGGAAAACTTGTTCAGCAATTACAGCACCACTTCCATCAACTCGTTTTATCTCCAGTTTAGATTTTTGGTAATAGGCAGTACCCCTTAATGCATCTGTAATGAAATCATCAAAGTCAATTTCAATTGCTGCCTCTGCTTTGGCTCCATATAACAATCGTTTGATTCTTGAAAGGTGAATAGATCCAAAGCACATTGGGCATGGTTCACAAGATGCAAATGTTTCACAATCTGACAGCTCAATCTAGCCAAGTTTCTTGCATGCCTCTCAGCGAGCAACATATAACCGTCCATTGCCAAATCCTCATAAGATTTACCAAACTTTTTGAACCTCTCTGCCCACCGGAATAAATCACGAGTAATAAATCCATGCTTCCCAACAAAAACTTTGCTACTTTGACTATGCCTTTGCAAGTCTTTCATAACCTCTACCATTTTTCTTGCATAGCTGGGAGGAACTTCACATCGTCTTGCACAATTCATCTTCTGGGATATCATCTACATGAATTTCCAAAAAACAATTACAGAAAGCACGAGAGAGTATTTTACGACCACCATAAGCTCCAGGCGGGTTCAGAGTTGCAAATAACATAAAATGAGGATGAGGTTTAACTCTTGCTTGAAGTTCTGGTACAAAAAGTTCTCTATTGTCATCAAGCAAATGATTTAAAGCTTCCAGTACATCTGAAGGTGCTAGGTTAAGCTCATCTAAAACAATTTAATAAGCCTTGCGCACTGCCTTAACCAATATTCCTTCCTGAAATATTAGCTTTCTAGAAGAATCTGTGATGTAGGTACCAAGGTATTCATGTATATTAGTGTGCTCATGATTGTTGATGCAAACAAATCAGTGACCAGTAACAGTTGCAATATATTCAATCAAACTTGTTTTACCACTAGAGGTCGGACCTTGTAATAGGACGGGATATCTACGAATAAAAACAGCCCCTGCAAGATTCCTTAGGTGCTCTCTTATACTCTTTGTGAGAACATAGTGTTTGCAAAATTCAACAGATTTCTCAACACCTTTTCTAAAGGGATCACCAACAACATGACTAAGGCATCGTGCTTTTGCCTTTTCTACAAATTCATCAAAACACACAAATTGTAAACTTTTCTTCCACATGAGTGCCATCATGATTGCTTTTCTATCTAATCTTGGTATTCAAATTGAAACCTGAGTGGTCACTTTAACATTTGGATGCTGCCAGAAACTGAAATTTTATTGGAGCAGATCTGATGATAACACTTAGTCTTCCTTCCCTCGGCAGATTTTATCGGGGTGACTTGGGAGCTGCTTGTTTTTGTTTCTCCATCCTCTGAGTCCCCTTCTGATTCTGACCCCAAGCTGATATGATCCTCGTTTGCTTTCTTCTCCAATGTGGCATCATCTGGGGCTATAGGATCTGTGACGGTTTCTCCTTTTTCAATCTCCTTTGGAACCTTCTCCTAATTTTTCGTGACCTCTGGGCTTTTGAGGGAGGTTGAGGCTTCTTTTGGAGCTTCATTAACTTCTGGAATGATTTGGGGATTTTCCACAGAGCCTATGATTTTCTTCTCTTTCAATTTTGGGCATGCTTTACCTTTTTTAACTTTTTGCCATCCATCTCCTTCTTCTTTGTCCAATGGTTGTGCCTTTGGGTAGTTTCTTTGAAAATGGCCATGCTCATGACAATTTCTGCACTTGAATGACAGTTGCTCATAGTCAAGCTTTTGGTAATGATGTCATTCACCCACCGTGAGCTTAATGGATTGAGAGAGCCCTGCTTCAAGATCCACTTCCACACAGATCCTTGCGCAGGAATATTGGTCTTTGTTGTCAGCTTTGTCAATGAACCAACCTAGCCCATTCCTGATCTTTTGCAGGGATTGGAAGTTCCAACAGTGAACAGGAAGATTAGGCAAACGAACCCAAACCATGACTTCTTTGGGAACGTCGACTGATGGATCAAATTCAGGCGTCCATTTGTTGAGATACAGACCCTGAGTCCCCATGAAGTAGGGGTCGCTTATGAAGATCATATCTCGGTCCTCTTTCGAGATAAATTTGAAAATGAAAAAACCTTTGCCTATTACATAACACGCAATGCTATTCTGGAGCTGAGGCCTCCTGTTTTGTTGGATCTTGTCATCATTGGTTCTTGCCGAGGGCCACAGCCCCATAAATTGCCCAACCAGGACTCTTTCAGCCAAAGCTAAAGCGATCTTGATGGTTTTTTCCTTCGGTAAAGCAATTTCGGGGATAGTTTCCAACTTCTTGATGAATTTAGGGACTTTCGGGACCACAGGCCTCTTACCTTGCAGGAAGATCAGCTTCTTAAATGCCTCCACAACTGAAGCAGAAAGGGGGGGGGAGTTGTCTCCCCAACCCCAGTTGTGCCCATGGAGAACCCCCACGCTCTCAATCTCTCTCTCGATGAACCCAAACAACTCGTGATCAGCTCGCCTCCGTGCGTATTTACTTTTGATTACTTTATAACCAATGTTACATAAAGAGATGGGTCATAACCTGTCAAAGGAGACTGCATCTTCCTCTTTAGGAATTAGCGCTAGGAAGGTAGAATTTGTGCTTCCACTGATTTTTTCACATTCCTGAGATCTCATCACCATCTTGAGTAGATCCTTATGAATAATATCCCAACATATCTTAATGAATCTAGCAATGAAGTCGTCTGGGCCTAGTGCCTTATCTTCTTCCATGTCTTCCATTGCCTCCTTTAGTTCTTATAGCGTGATCTTTTTGGCAAGTTTCATGTTATCCTTTCTCTTCACCAGCTTTGGAACTAAATCTAGCAGCGCTGAGTTTTCCAAATTAGTTACAGGATCTATAGAGTAGATGGCTCTAAAGTATCGAGTGGCTTCCTCTTTTATTTTTTCAAAATTAGTGACAACTTGGTCTTGTAGCCAAATCTCTTGTACAGTCTTATAGTACTTCCTTACCTCTGCTTGTTTATGAAAAAAGGTCGTATTCCGATCCCCGACTTTAAGCCATAGACTTCTTGATTTTTGCCTCCATAACTCTTCTTCTTTCCTACAGGCACCTTAAATATCGTGATGGAGAGATACTTCCCTTTCTATTACTTCTTTTGTGATCATAACTACTTCCATCACTAGTTGGTGATCCTCTAATGAAATAAGAGATTTGACTTTATTTTGTGTTGGTGATGGGATAGTCTTAGCCCACAGCTTGAGATATTTTTTAAGTCTTCTCAAGTTTTCTTCCCACACATAGAAGGATGAACCTGAGACAGGAACAGACCATGATTCAGCTACTAGTCCCATGAAACCTTTATGAGAAGTCCATAGAGAACTAAATCAGAACGGAATTGGTCAGAGATTCTGTTCATTTATTATCTCTAGAGTGATTGGATTATATTCCGATGCCCCAAATGGCAGTATTTTGGAGGTGGTATTAACTCCAAGAAGTAGAAAGGAATCTTGGATTAAAAATCTGTTGAGTCTAGCAGATATATGTCCTGGTCCCAGCCTCTTATTAGTCTAGGTGAACTTCCCTTTAGAAGGGATGACATCAGAGAGTTCCCAATCTAAAATAAGATCATCTACTAGTTCCCTTATAGGGTCTCTGACCAGAGATCCTCCTCTTTTCCCAGCTTGGTTTAGGATGATATTTAGATCATTAGCTAGGATGATGTTTCCCAATGTAGTGTTGCTCCTTACTTCCCTCAAACAATTCCAACAATATTTTTTTTCAGCAAATATGATGGGTACATAAATATTAAATAGGCTTACCTGGAGATTAGTTTCTTTATGCATAATCTTGGTAAGGATCCAATGGATTTGGTGCTTGGATTCAATCAACTCAAACTTTTGTTCATCCCACAACATTCCAATTCCTCCAGAGGCTCCCCTAGAGATGACTGCGAGTCCTCCACCTTTTTTCCAAATTTTTTTACTTAGTTGGAGAAATGTTTATTTCTCCAACTTTGTCTCCTAAATCAATAACAGATCTAGTTGGGATATTCAGATTAAATCTCTCATGTTGTCTTCCTTAACTTTGCTTCCCAAACCTCTACAATTTTAGGAGAGAATATTCATTACTTACTTTTGGCAACGGAGAAAATCCCTTTTTGGGATTGTCCTTGTTGTCAAGTATTTCTAGGCTTTTGGAGGAGTTTTTCTAAGGTTTGTTGGGATCCTTGAAGGTTGTCTTTATATGTGGCTTTCTCCCTTATTCATTTGGCCTATTTCATTCCTCTTGCTTTTTTTTATTTGTTAGGGTCATCTCGATTTCCCATTCCTCTTCTTCCTCCTCATCAGAGTTAGTGTCCTCTTATGTATTCGCCTGATTTCCTCATTCCTTTATCTTAGCTGCTCCTGGATCTGGATGGATCGGAGGACTAACTTCGTTCTCAGATTGATTCATTGGGGCTGTTATTTATTCTATTTCTTTGTTTTTATATGTAATGGTTTCCTCTATATTAAGCAATGGACCAAAACTAGTCTCATTGTCCTTCTATATTGCAGGATTTGTCTTCATAGAAGTTTTCCTTGCTGCATTTTTTCCATCTCCTTTCTTGGTGGTTTCTTGCCCTTTTGATTCGATTTGATTTTATTTGTTGCTTGCCATCCATCTTCCTTTTCTTGCTGAGTTTCTTGTTTCTAAGGGCAGTTGCGGAGGCAATGCCTGTATTCATGGCATCCTTTGCACTTGAAAGGTAGTTGTTCATATTCCAACTTTTGATAATGATACCAGGTTCATACTGTTAGTTTGATTGCCTCTTGTAAGATTTCTCCAAGATCCACCTCCACATAGATCCGGGCACAAGCATATTGGTCTTTAGGGCTTTCCATGTCAATAAATATTCCCAGAATGTTCCCAATTGATTTTATAGATTATGGATTCTAGCAATGCATTGGCTAGCTTGGTAGCCTACCCCAGACTAGGACGAATTTAGGGATATCTTCCTCTGGGTCAAAATCCGATGTCCATTTGTTTAGGTAGAGACCTTGTGGACCCATGAAGTACGATTTGTTTCAGAAGATTAGATCTTTATCTATTTTCGATTCAAAATCAAATAAGAAATATCCACGTCCCATTGAATATGATGCTACCTTTTGAGAGATCAAGGGCCTCCAATTCCTCTGTACCAAACTCTCAGTGGTTTTCAGGGATGGCCATAGACCGATGAATTGCCCTATCAATGCCTAATCTGTCAGAGAGAGTGCAACCCAGATGGTATCCTCCGAAGGCAAGGCTACAACAGGTACATCTTCGATCCTCTTAACAAACTTCAACAGAGCTCCATTGGTTGTCTTTTTTCTTTGTGAGGCAACTAGTCTCGTGAATTCATCTCTTTCATTTGGGTTTGAGGAGGAGGTCCCCAATCCTCCCTTTCCATGTGTCATTGATTCATGCGTTGATCTAAATCAGATTAACCATCCTATAGATTTTACTGAGGTTAACCTCTATCAGAGAACTCAGAAGTCTGCCCACCTCAATCGTAACGATCTAGTAGCAATCCGGCGCCGGATCCATTAGCTACAGATCTACGAAGAGTTGACCAGCAATCTCCACCATCTGCAGGTTAAATCTATGTATCTTGCATGTTCTTCCAATGCAAACCTGCAACAAAATTTCCCAGGACCTCGTGAGCAATCAGTTTTGCGCCCTAATAACTAAAAAATAAGAATTTGCCTCTCTAATCTTGATCTCTAATCTTTCATATGATTTTGAATTATTTATTATAACCTAGCCAACAAACAAAGAAATTATCTAATTACACCGAAGGCGTTTTCCCTATGGAGACGCAGTCTCGCAAGATTCCTCGTCTCCCTGGTCATTAACAAATTGAAAGGTGTCGCGACCGAATAACGAATGGAGACTGGACACCTATTGTGTCGGATTTCAAATGAAATTATTTCCATGCTAATCAAATGGCATGATGGACATTTTTTTAGTTTTTTTTCTCCATTTTAGTTGGGTCCCCGATTCGGGAACTTCTGTCCCACAAACCGCAGGTGTCCTCTGTGTTACGGTCGGTGCTGCAGGTGAATGGATTGATGGATTGATTGCCAATTGTTGATCGTTCTTTGTAGTTAGTGTTTACTGTGTTTTTTGGACAGGTGGCATGCGTATTTTCACTGCACTTCTATTTGTTGTCCTAAACGATATTGGATTTTATTGTCCTTCCCTGCATTTCATTTCTCTCGATTCGACGGAGTCCTTGCCAAGACTTTACATCGACAATTTTACGAAAGTTTCTATCTACCAGTTTTTGTGGCTTTACCCTAAGATATTCAGGATGAGTTTTCTGTGTTTACGCTCACAATTTGTGGGGTCATTTTGGTCGAGGTTTCGTTTCACTGGTGCTTCACTCAATTGAATACACTTTTCCCATGTCCCTTCATCCACTAGCATTTATGTTTCATCAATGTATTATTTCTCAATTAATGCAAGAGAGCTTGGCATCTAATTCAGACGTGGGCCAATATCTTCATTTTTTCTCACCTTATGGTGATCTTCAAAATCTTGTTACAATACTGCATTTACCGCATTTGCTATTGCACCGCCTTTGCTTTGCACATATATACATACCTTAAGGTAAACATTATTTCTTACTGTTTGCTTCGCACATATTCATTTTACTTCGCTCCATTTACGCTAGAGAGTTTCCAACAAAGGTTTTTGTACCTTGTTAAATTCGCAGGTATTCCTTTAGTCTGCTTAAATGTTTTGAATATTTGTTTAGTCTGGTTTTGAGATGGTCAAATACCTTTTGTTTGTTTTGATTGTTATTGCTGCTGTGTTGCAAAATTACTGACTTGTATTGGTTATGTGGCTTCATAATGGTGTAATACTCATGCTATTTCAATAAAATGATAGGTATCAGACTTTATAATGGAGTTGTTTTAGGTAAGGAGTTGGGCGTAAAACCTGCAAGGCCACTATAACAGTGGTCACTTCCGGTTTCCCCGATTTTCGAATTTCGTCAATGGGAATTCCGTATTTTTAGTTTATCTTGCCAATTTCCACTTTCCACTTTGGAGAATGCGGAAATCGGAATTTAGATTTTCCAATATAAGTTTCCATGCTTTTTTGACTCCCGCTTTCCATCGTGTGTAATGCGGAAACCAGAAAAGTATGTGGTAGTTAGTTTTTTCGAATGTAGAAATCAAACTTTTTCAACTGATAAGTGTAATTTATTCTTGATGTTCGCTTATCGTCTATGGAATGAAAGGAGAAATTGTAAAATAAGATATAAAATTTGGTGAAAGACTATTCCGATTTCACCCTGCGGAAATGAGAGGTCCAAAATAGAGGGTTTTATTCCCTGAAGTGTTTTTTTCCCAGCGTGAAAAATTTTGATATGTTTTTACTTGAATATAGGGAAATTTATGTAGATAGATTTATTCTAAAACATTTTATATTCAAATTTTAGCACATGTTTAATTATTTACCTACGTACTAAATTATATAAAAAATTAAATTCCGTGGGGTATATTTTTCTGCAATTTTGTTGAAAGACAACGTTTCACCATTGAAACTTGAGAATTGTACAACAGTATTCGGCTTTCCGAAGTGGAAAGGTAAATTGATAATCAATTTATCAATTTACGTTTTCGGTTTCCTTATTTTTTTTTTTAACAGAAACAGAAAATTTTTATAAATTTTAAAAAAGGCTGTAGCCCAGCCAAGCTTACAAGGAGAAATTCTGAGAAAGAAGGCTGCTGGCCTCAAATAAAACAGTCAGCCTTCTTAAAAGATCTTTGAAAAATGAATCCCAAATGTTCCTGTAGCTATTTCGAGAAAAGTACTGCTTACAAGAGTAGACTCTCACAAATTGTGAGCAAAGAAAAATACAGAAGCATAGCATTAAACCGGCAGAGAGGAGTGTCCTTTAATGAAAGGATCCAGTTTCTTCTGAGAGCCCGCACTGATGTTTGAGGCTGCTTCCTTTTCTCTGTGTTCCTTGTTCGTCTTGCATCCTCTGGTGAGGGGAGGAGAAGGAGCGGAAAAGTCTTCAGAGTCGGAGGTTTCCTATGTGGAAGGGACCAAGGAAGCCAGCCCTACCTGGGCTGAGGTCTCGCCGCCCAAATCTATGGGATCTTTTTTCGAGCTAAGGGACTCAGGCGTCTTTCGCGGTATCAGGGGGGATACGCACTTCTGAAACCCCTTCTGCGGCTGGTGCTTCCTTTTCCTGGCCTGAACCTGGCTCCAATGTCTCTGCTACTGCTGCTTCTGGCTCCTGATCATCAAGTTCTTGAAGGGCTTCAAATCTATTTTTATTGGCTGGGGCAGATTCTTCTGCGGTGGGAACGTCTGATTTGGAGTCCTTTTTCCGGGGAGCCCTTCGCCTATTGGCAACTGGCTGGAAGTCTGCCCCATTGGCCGAGGGAGGGGCCACCGTCACCGGGGCTTTGGGGCAGCTTTTCGTGAAATGACCGTAAACATGGCACCTGAGGCACTTGAACGGAATATGCTCATAGTCCAGCTCTTGGATGTGACTCCATTCGCCCAGGGTGAGATGGAGGGCTTCCGGGAGCCCTTTCTCGAGATTGACCTCAACACAGATGCGCGCACAGGTGTACTGATCCCCTTTC
>LPNX010239322.1:71771-104182 GCA_001517045.1 Pseudotsuga menziesii | reverse complement strand
ACTAGATGCCAAAGAGTGCATCTTTACAACCGTAAGTGTAATTTATAATAATAAACTTGTTATGACAAAGAGAAATAGAAAAAAACCAATAACCTTGCAAGTCTACAGTCTCTGCCAAGGTGATTTACAATCAGCAGCAATACAATTTATATGGTGCTGTTCAAAAATAATAAGCTCTACAACTGTTTACAACAATATTTTCATGTCACCTAACAGTGCTAGTTTTCAAAGGAACATATCAGAATGATTCCAACATTCAGCAGCCAATATACTCAACGCACATACAAACTTACAGCTCGCGGTAGATAGCAAATACAAATAGCAGCACTCTCCAGCACTAAATTAGGGCAAAATTAGGTTTTGTGTCAACTGTCACAAACAATTACAGCTCCAAGAGTTTACCTTCACGCAGTTTCACAGCTTCACAGGCTTCACTCGGGCACAGCTTCTTCACCTCTTCACGCAGGCTCTTCACCTCTTCACGTAGAAGAAAATATCACAATAAACTTCCCGCATAAAAATAGGGTAAAATTAGGGTTTTATGCATTCTCCACGCAGCACGTAGTCTGATACCACTTGTTAGGTATACCAAATTGTGGTTGAAGCTTCTCATTGTCTGTTGTATAAATGTATTATTTTTCTTTGGTCACTTGTTGATGTAAAATATCTACTTTTGTTTCAATAAACATCTAAGAAAATTTGATATATTTGGATTCTAGACTAAACTGTCTCAGCAAACTCAAATACTAACTGTGAGAGTTTTTAAGTAGCCTAGTTATAATATAATTGATAGCTAAGAAATAATTACTCAATGCACATTTGATATCTCAAATTTGTAATGCAAACTCAATACATAAATCACCACATTGAATACATCCGCAGCCTATAATCAATATACCACAAATACTGAAGAATAACTCAGAATTGTTGAAACAAATTTAATAAAAAACCATAAATTATTACATAACTAATAGTGTTATCTTATTCAATTGCAAAGCATTACAATGTCGCTCTTCAATACTGGTCATTGCAAAACTATTCTTTAGGGTTTCAATGATCAAATCCCCAATTGACTAAATCCATATCCAGCATTAAACCAGGTTTCGATAATTGAAAAAGATAAAGGTAAAAGTGATTTATTTTCTTAACACATAACTATTCAAGCTAGCATTAGTCTCTACAACCACCTTGAAATAAATCTCAAAGTAAATATTGTATAAGGTTTATGAACAAGCTTAATAATATTCAATACATCCAAGAAGTAATACTAATTAAAGACAAAAACATAATAAATGACATAAGTTAAACAAAAACATTCATTCACAATATATGAAATAGAAGAAAACAAATTTATAAATACCAGGTAACATTGGTTTAACATACCAGTAATAATCACCAAGCCAATATAAATAGAAGAATAACTATAATTTGCTAACAAACATTTTACAAACAACCACAAAACAAAGCACAAATAACTGTAATTTCATTAATATGTAGGACATTTGCACATTATTATGCTTAGTGTCCAAACAACTAATTTCTTCTACTTGCCAGAATTTTCCCTTTATATAACATTACAAAGTATTACAACAAAAAAATATTCCCAACATGTAGGGTCCCAAGATCAAACAATTTCATTTTGACCAAGAACGGAACGCCACTTGGCATCTAACTCCATCAATAAATCAATGTCCTGGGATTTAGCTTGTTCAAAATGAACTTGTGCCCTCAAAACCTCGGACGCAATCTCCCTCTTCTTCATCGTTTTCCATTTACCAACATAAACCTCTATCTTAACTATTGCACAATAAGGTCTCTCAATCCAACTTGAAATATGTTCCAGCTTAATTTGAGTTAAACCCTCAATTATCTTCTTGGCAACAACAAATGATTGTTTAACTTCATCTAATTTTAGCTTGGGTGTAGATGCTTCTTCAATCGCTTCTAGCATAGCCAACCCTAAAAAATCAAATAAAACATCTGAGGCTTTCCACCTACGCTTGCATGCTTCCTAGCCATCTTCAATGATGCTTTGTACTGCATCGCAAAGACTTCCCAAGTTTCAAAAATCACTTGAACCTTTTTAACCTGAACTTTATCCATTATTGTAATATCCTTAGCTTTGTCTCTCATATGTATTTGCCAGCCACTCACATTTTCCAATGCCTTCATTGCCACAATTTTTTGAGTATCATGATCCTCGAGAACATGTGACTGTTCTTCAAATGTTTTGTACAATTCCTGTATTTCACACAACGCTCTAAATAGGCTAGTCATGCATTGATGATACTGTTCATTTACCCTAATTGCCAACTATTTAAATTCCTCAACTGTTAGTGTTGAAGATGATGAGGCAGCTGAAGATATTTGTAATTGTTTCAGTTGATTCTATAGGGTATAATTCTGATCAGCTTGTTGCTTGTTGCCAAGCTGTAATTTCTCAAGCTGCTGCTTCAGACTGTCAAATTTGTTTTCCCAGTGTGTCTCTTTATCTTGATGCTCTTCTTTAAGCAACTTAATATCCTTAAGGTGACATATCTCATATGCATCCAGATCCTTTCTTACTTTCTGTAGTTCCTCTTCCTTAGTGAAGAGATCTTTATTCAACTGCAACATTGTGTTATAGTTAGCACCTGCAAAAGGTCCAATAGCAGCTGTGGTCTGCACTGCTCCTTGCTTTTTATTAGGAACATCAATTTTCCAGACAATTTTATCAAGGGCAGGGATATGTTTGAGGATACCTTCTCTTGTCCTCTTTAAACCTTTCTTCAAAATGGCCTTCTGCTTCTTTCTCCATCAATAATTCCCTAGGCTAAAAACTACATCTTCTCCAAAATATGCTATCTCTTCTGTAGATGAAACAACTTCTTTTTCGGACGAGCTTGTTGACTGAGGTTGTGATTGTGACACCATAATTTCTACATTAAGTTCTAATTGTGACCCCGAAATTTCTACATTAAGAGGAGAAATGTCCAAGGCTGAAGCAGAGAATATAGATATAAGGGAACTAGAGGAAGGAGGAAGAGAACTCTTAGTTTCTGCAGAAGGGATAGTAGCTACAAAGGCATTTTCCACTTGGGAAAAAGGAATACGAAAAGATGTGGTGGGAGGCTCAGATGTATGAGGAGTCAATAAAACACATGGAGAAGGAGGGACAATATCACTAGCCAATTCTGCTGATACTAATGGGTCTTCACAAGTTTCCTCAACAATAGGCTTTAAATTTACATGGGAAAAAGAGGAGTTAGAAAATAAAGGATCAAAAACATTTCCTGAAAATTGTGAAAGAGACACAGATGATGTGATCGAGGTAACAATATTGACAAGACAAGTGGGGTTTTCAGTCTCCTCCTCTATATCACTATCAAGATCATGGATCTCAATCTTACGCTCAGATTCAGAGTCAACGTATCGAATGAGAGAAGGTTCGAGAGGCAATTGCTCTTGAAGGATAGATGAACCTATCAGCAATCCTTGTTGATCCATGGCTACCTGCGGAGGTATTTTCTCTGTTTGAACCACTACAAGCTGAGTTTTCTTCTTCTCTGGCTCAATCTTACGCTCAGATTCATAGTCAACCTATCAAATGGGAGAAGCTTGGAGAGGCACTTGCTCTTGAAGGATAGGTGCACCTATCTCCAATCCATGTTGATCCATGGCTACTCGTTGAGGTATTTTCTCTGTTTGAACAACTACAAGCTGAGTTTTCTTCTTCTCTGGATCAGCTTCAGCCTCCTCAACATATGTTCGAAGTTGAGAACTAAGCTTTGCTAGACCTAGTTTAAATGCTTTCCCTCTTTCAAGAACTTCCATCTCTTGCGAAGACTGACCACTGCCATAAGTTTTTATCACAACTTTGCCTTTCTCTTTCAACTGCAATGTTGAGGAAGAAGTTGTTGTTCCTTATTGCCTTGCTTCTCTTTCCATGTTTTCCCTATCAAGCTTATCCTCTGCTTCAAATTCCAATCTTCTTTTACAAAGGGTGATTTCCTTAATTTCTTTTTGACATTTGAAAATAAGAGATTTTACCTATGGAACAATGAGCTTATCCATTGCTTGTTGAAAATCAACAAATCCCCTGTACATGGAATCATCTGGCAAATCTTCATGTGTATAATTAAACTTAGCCTTTTCTTGAGCAAAAGGGCTAACGAGAAAACGGATAGGATCATGCATCCTTTTGGCAGCTTCTCCCAGCTTCATAATTGTAATCTCCTTTCCAAGCACAGTTGCATGAATAGAATTTTGTATAACCAAACAATCTAAGTGCAAAGGAAACCTACGCCAACCTTTCGTCTTGTTCTTAGCCAATTTTGGATAAGCGCCATCAATAACCGTTTGAAAAGCAAATTCCTGTAACACCATTTGGTCTGGAACAAATCTCGGCAACAAATGGATGGTTTTGCTTCCCCAAATTCTAAAATAAGAGAAATATTCCCCCACGTACCAATCTTAATATTCACCAATTAAATCCCTGGCTTTTTCTGAAAATGTCGGAGCATCGTCTTTGAAAATCATATGATACATGGACCCTAAGAAAAGGTCACAAATTTCATTTATACGACGAACAAAATTATCCTCCCACAAGTCAGAACAATAAATATGAAGAGGTGGACAATTCTTCTCCCAATTCCAACCCAGATTAGGAAATTTCGAAGTCGTACAAAAAAATTCATGACATATGCCGACATATAAAATTGTGGTTTTTTTCCTTTTAGGTATTTTTCATTTTGATACAGCAAATTAAGAGATAATACTTGATCCCAATTGAACAACTCACCTGTAAGAATAATGTACTGGGCTGCCGGAACCCACTCTGATTTGAAATATGCCCAATTTGCCTCACCATATAATCAGCAGAACATAGCGGCCAATAGTGAAAATGGTTCCTTGAACCATGAAATAGGGTAGGCAATACCTGGTTCTGCAGGAAACAAATTAGGGTTTTCCATCCATGATTTTACCACCTGTTCGTAATTGAAACGAGATGCAGCTTCATTAAGGAACTTACGACACAGTAATTGTTTCGGGGGACTGAGACCGTAATCCTTAGCAAAAATTTCAGGTCTGAATAAGGCCAAATAAATGCCAATGTAATCATTAAAAAATCGCTCTTCAGGCTTAATGTGGTCGAGTGCCCACTTCATTGTGTCCGTGTAGGGCATAAATGTTGGTTTGGCGGTAATTAGATGGTGCTGTGAACTCTTAATGCTGATGTAAGCCAGCTGATTCTGAGCAATAGCCAAGAAATCATCATTATCAAAAACTGAATAAATTCTCGACCAGTTTAAATACACGTTTTCAGAAATTCACCCATTCGTGTCTGTAAAAATTCTGGCATTTGGATCCTTCGACCTTTGTTCTTGGAGAGCCATTTTTTACCTTGTCTTTTTGGGCATCAAAGAAGCCATTTATGCTGGAA
Organism: Pseudotsuga menziesii; assembly: GCA_001517045.1. Lineage (NCBI taxonomy): Eukaryota > Viridiplantae > Streptophyta > Pinopsida > Pinales > Pinaceae > Pseudotsuga > Pseudotsuga menziesii. The sequence continues at coordinate 98,760 of LPNX010239322.1, read as the reverse complement.
ATAACACAAAACTGGTCCAAACTTACTAAACTATACAACCAATGACAAATGTAAGGTGCAGCAAAAAGAAAACACAGTAAAAATCAAAAGGCACATTAAAATTGCAGATAAAACAAATAGTAAAAACCTAAAAAATTGAAACACACTATATAGCCAAAACCTCAACGGCAAAACAAATCTAGACTGTGGATCTAGGGAAAAACAAACGGATGAGATCATGGCAGGAAAGAAAAACTGAATATAGAATCTTTTATTAACATAAACTGTAAATTGCAAAAGCGGAAAGCAGAAAGGTAAACTGATAATAAATTTATCAATTTACCTTTTCGGATTCTGCTTTGCGGAAACTCTACCTTGGGAAAAGTTGAACATTGCCGTGAAACAGTTTCAACTTTGCCCAAGGTAGAGTTTGCACAAAGCAAAAAGGTTATTGATAAACTGATTATGACATTACCTTTCTGCTTTCCATATTGGAAAGCGGAATGCGGAAAGATAAATTGATAAATTGATTATCAGTCTACCTTTCTGCTTTCTGCTTTCCAAAGCGAAAAGCCAATAGCAGAATATTGTTTTTGCTTAAGACATTTATATCATTTTATGAGAACTAAATTATTGTTAGGATTCATGTTAACATTGATATTAATCTCCATCCCGAATGCGGAAATAGGAACGTGGAACATTGCCGTCAAACTTTCGCTTTGCGAATTACAGAAGTCCACTTTAAACGAACAGTTTCAACTTTCCCCAAGCTAGAATTTCAAGGAATCCAATGTTGCCTAGTAAAAACGCAAAAAAAATTCACTGACGATGTTGACTGTTTTGAATGCCTTTGGTTGCGGGAAACTATTTTTTTCCAAAGAATTATGTCCATCTCGCATCCCTCATCCCGCATCCCGCAACACGCAATGCAGATTGCGTGATCTTGAAGATTGAGGATTACGGTTTCACATAAAGAACTTCTTCAGCTTTGCTACCTCGAAAAGCGGAAAGTGGAAACATAAATTGATAATCAATTTATCAATTTACCTTTCTACTTTCACAAATCCAGAAATCCTAATACGTATATATACCAAATATCAAATAGAAAAATCCAAAGAATATGCCCGAGGTAGAGTTTCCACTTTGCGCACTTTCCGCTTTCCGCATTGGAAAGTGAAAAGCGGAAAGGTAAATTCATAAATTGATTATCAATTTACCTTTCCACTTCGGAAAGTCGAATACTGTTGTGTAATTCTGATTTTCAATGGGAAAGGTAAATTGATAAATTGATTATCAATTTACCTTTCCCCATTCCGCTTTTCGCATTGCACTTTTTCGATTTCCGTTCCAAGTTTCAGAAGTAGCCTCCTCAACTTCCAATGGCTGATGACGTTGCGTGTTTTGAATGCCTTTGGTCGATTGCGGAAAACTATTTTTTTCCAAAGAATTATGTCCTTCCTGCATCCTGCAACGTGCAATGCGAATTGTGTGATCTTGAAGATTGCGGATTGCGGATTTACATAAAGAACTTCTTCAGCTTTGCTACCTCGGAAAGCGGAAAGCGGAAACGTAAATTGATAATCAACTTATCAATTTACCTTTCTGCTTTTGCAAATCCAGAAATCCTAATACCTATATATGCCAAATATCAAATACCAAAATCCAAAGAATATATGCTTGCTTTCCCCTTTCTGCTTTTCATGCGGAAAGCAGAAAGTGCGCAAAGCATAAAGGTAAATTAATAAACCGCTTTCCTCTTTTGCTATTGGAAAGCATAATGGGGAAAGGTATATTGATAAACCCACTGATAATAAATGCCAAAAGAGGAAAGCAGAAAGATAAACTCATAATCAATTTATCAATTTTCCTTTCCTCTTTCCGCTTTCCGCATTGCACTTTTATGATTTCCGTTCCAAGTTTTGGAAGTAGGCTCCTCGACTTCCAACATCCGAAAAATTCAATCTTTTCCTGATATCTTAGGGTTTCTCCACATGGAAAAATCTCTTAGGGTTTCTCCTTTGGTTTTGAGGTTTATAAACGAACAATACCAACACGAAAAGTCTATTGCAGATAATTTGTTGCGGTAAAGATTCAATATTTTTACCCTCTCGACGTTCCTTTACACCTCCTGGTGCAAATGCTAGTATAACCTCATACAAACTTAGCAATCTTTTGAACCATTTGAAAATGTTGTACGAATGATTATATTAAAAGATTTAAGAAGATCCTTCTCTGAAACTTTTTAAATATGTAATTGTTATTTATATAATGAGCTCGCCGCCGGGTCTTGGGGCACAAGACCCTAGAGAAACGTCACCTACACGAACCAATAAACATGTAAAAAAATAGTTTAAAAAAATATTATTTAATATACCTAAAAATCAAACTATACAAAAACTTTATAAAACACAAAACATTTCTCATATAAACCCCCAATTAATAAGCGTGAGCGATTCATATATATCCCCTTGTCGAGGACATAATAATTATAGTAATAATGGTTTATATATATAAATGTATTTTATGAATGATATCCCATGTAAATTCAATACCAATTACGACATTTAGTTTGATAAAAACGTCGACTAAAGCAGACAACAATGATAACTAAAACATTTAACTACTTAAACTAGCCCACTAAACTTACCATTAAAATGACATATCCCTGTATCAAAAAGTTGTTTCACATGGACGCTAACACATCATGACTTTACATCATACTTGACATCATGAATGATGTATTTTTTCGAAGTTATTTGGAATTTATTGCAAATCTTTTAGTATGTAGGGTCCAAGCCACAAATCTCATGCAACATGGCTATAATGGATAAATCCCATGCAACATGGTTATAATCGATAAATGAAAGTTGTGGGTGTTTTCGAGAAAATTCATGTTCAAATATGTGAATGATATTATGTTTAGGTAATCAGATTTAAAAAATATTTTGTATCATGTTTATGAAGTTTATAGAATGAAAGTGAGTGGAAATAAAGTTAAAGATATAAGTATGCTTATCTTGTAGTCTTTGGTTATCACTTAGGTGGAAGAGAATTGTAAAAAGTGGTATGAGTTTTTTTCATTGTCATAATTGCAAATTTGTTTGGTGTATGGTTTTTTGTTTTTTTTTAAATTTTCGATGGCCTTGCTGTAACTCAGTTGGACTTGACACTTTTGGGTTTGTTGAATTTTTTTGCTTGGAAGAGGTAAAAGTCAACTCTAAAGCGACCTTAGCTTTCTAATTTGATACCTCTAGAGAGACTTCAAGACACTCTTGAAGTGAAATGAGGCTCATAATGAAATCTTGCTACATGTAGACAATATTCAAACTTAGATAGGGAAATTAGATTCCAAGCTCAATATCATTGTCAAAGCTGCTTGTGGAATTAAATTTGCATAAAAGACTCGCATACCAACCACAAAGAAAGAGGTTCCTTTGATCCCCATCTCTTATGATCACCGTATGTTTAGTTATATCTATTTGGACTTTTATTTTTTTATCCCTTGCTACTCTAGTTTGTAAATTGTTATCCGTAGCTATTATTCTATAGGTATGACAAGACTGTATATGTATCTTAAGAATGACAATCTACTATTTATCTACTGGCCTAGTTTCTCCGATATCAAACTAACAACTCAACTTTATGTACATTTTCTTTTAGCATGATATAATCCTGATGAGCTTGCAAAAGGAGATTGTGAAGTTCATAATTATAAGAAAAAAACTAAAAAAATTATCAATAAAAAAATTAGTATGTAAAATGCATAAACATGTAACATGTATGTGTATCATAAAATCTTGTTTTAGACATTGTAGAATGGATGACGCCACATTACATGACATTTTACAACTTTTTTCTATACGCAATGAGCATCTGGATGTTGGTCTTACATACCTGAGTTTTTTCCTCAGACCTAACTCTTATTAGCGTTCCGACTGGGATTGGCTCATTAAGAAAGTGCAATATCGCATGAGTAGATGGACCTCTAGGTGGCTCTCACTGGGTGGTCGTAAGACTCTTATTACCTCTGTCTTGCAATCTATGCCTGTATATTGGTTTGGTCTTTTTCGGGTTCTTGCTAGTGTTTTGGCTACTCTTCGTGGTATTTTCTTTCGTTTCTTGTGGCGAGGCACATAAGAACATTTCAAGTTTCATCTGACTGACTAGGAATCCTTGTCCTTTCCTAAGTCATGGGGCGGTTGGGGTTTCAAACATCTCGGTTTTTTCAATATTGCACTCTGTGTCAAAAGTCTGTGGAGAGGTTTGTTTTCGTCCAATCTATGGTGCAGGATTATCAACTCTAAGTATTTGAAGTTATTACCTACTCCTACCTGGTTGTATTATTCAAATTTCTCTACTTTGCAAGCCTCTGCTGTCTGGTGCAATTTATGTTCAGCCCTTTCATGCATTTTAAGGGATATATGTTGGATGGTGGGAAGAGGAAATAACATTTCTTTGGGTATTGACTCAATTGCTGGTATTGATAATGTAAAGTTTTCTTGTCCATTGTTAAGGGTTTTACACGATAAGGGTATCTGTGTACTTAAGCATGCATCCATTGGTAGTATGAATCATTCTTCAGCTTGGATGTTTGCACAATATCTGGGACTGGAAGGTGAGGTTGTTGAGGAATGGGAGGTATCCATTTCGCAGCTGAGGGAGGTTGGTCTGTTTTTTGTTTTGTTTTTTTGTTTTTCCTGAGGACTCAGATTCCTTGGTATGGGCTGTCAATTGTGGGGATGGAATAGTTGCGACTAGACTAGCTTATACCTCTCTTATCAACTTTTATAAGTGTGCATAGCCTGTATAGTGGTATATCCCACTGTGGAAGAAACACGTTCCGTCCAAGGTGAAGTGCTTTGCATGGCTGGCACTAAAGCATAAGGTTTTGACGTGGGATATGTTACATCGGCATGGATATCAGGGTCCTGGCAAGTGTTCTTTCTGTAAGGCAGATTCATAGACTGTTGAACATATATTCTTCCTTTGTTTGTTCTTTCATGGGCTCTTGACTTATCTTTGTGATATCATGGATTGCTCTTGGACCTGGAATGTTGACAATTTCTTGGATTTTCTTCATAAAGTTGAAAAGCACACTATTCTCTAGCTTGAGATGGCCTTATTTTGTATTTGGGAGTGCTGGTGCACTAGAAATCGTTTCATTTTTCATATGACTCCCTTGGACTTGGGTCGAATTTCTCGTTCGATTCTGTCCTGCTATGTCCATGCTTTTGTTTTTGGCTCATCTCCAAAACAACGAATCACTCGTATCCCGAAGCAAAACGTTACTGATAAGGTTGGGTTTTTCAATGGGGCTGAGCAGAATGGCCTTTGTGGCGATGGTATGGTCATCCAGATGGAGTTCAATCATGCTTACTGGACCTATATGAATGCTGGAAAGGGGTCCAATACCCATGCATAATTACTAGCACTCTAGGGTCTTTTGGTATTTGCCAAAGCTCGCGACATTGGACTTCAGATGGTTATGGGTGACTCGAAGGTCATTATCGATTGGGTCCTAAAGTTTCACAATCTGCAGTCTCTTGCTCTTTCTTATTGGATCGAGAGAACTAGGAAGCTTATTGACTCTTTTCCGTACTTGCCCTTCAAACACATTTATTGGGAATTTAATTCACAGGCCGATATCTTATCAAAACAAGGACTTTGCATGGAGTCGGGTCTGCTATTTTGGAAAGAGTATATTTCTAGTAGGATTGTTGCTGAAGGTGTCTTACAGTGCCATTAGTTCACTGATCACCATTTCTCTTTTGTCCTCTTGGTGGCCTTGCTTTGGATTTGGTCTTTTTTGGATGGTATATTACTTCTTTGTTTGGAGCTGATAGCTCTCGATGGACTTGATACCTAGCTTATCACTTGACGATATTCACCTTATGTGACAGTCTTGTTATGTCTTTTTGAAGAAACTGTCACTTTTTTGCAGTTGTGAATGACTTGACCATTTTTGGTTGACTTGATGGATATGTTTGTACTGATAATGGTGTATATACTAGTTATCTTCAGACACAACATTATATAATATAAAGCCGTCCTTTTCCAATATGAAAAAAATAGCTATATGATAGCTTCAACTTTTTATTATTATCACATATAAACAGTTTTAATTAATAAATATATAACTATGAACTTCAATTTCTTATTAAAATTTAAAATATCCACTTTAATAAGAAATAAGATATTTAAACCAAAATTTTCAAGCAAAAACAAAGACTCTATCTATTGGTTATGATATAATCCCTATACCTACTTTCAAGTTCCATTCCCCACTTTTTGATGTAATCTTTTTTTACTTTTAAGTTCCATTTTCCCACCTTTCGATATTCTTACACATATTGAATACTTTAATTTAACATTTTGATTGAGAAAACATATTCATAAATAAAAGGTTTCAAAGATGGTTAATACATTATATATTTGTAAGGGCACATACATTATATTTCTTTGGTATATGTAACGTATTCTCACCAATCTACCATTAAACCATTATCTGACTAACAACAAATTATTTCATTTTTATATGAAAAGAGAAATTTAAATAATATATATTAAAGTAAAAACTATCAATTTAATAAATTTTTTTTTTCATAAAGTAAAATAACTTATTAATTTATTTTCTAACAACTAATTATTAAATTTAAGAGTAATCCATTAGATAAATTAAATAAAAAATACTTTTTTTCTTTTAAAATAAAAACAATTAAATTAAAATATTTATATTAATTTATTTTTTCAATTAAATAAAATATAAAAAACACATTTTAATTTGTTAATTTATTCTTTAACATCCATTAATGTCAATATATTCCTTAACAACTAATTAACTTTCGGTTGATAATAAGGAAAAAACTTAACACCATCCCATTTTCCTTCAAACTTGCCATCAACAAAGCTAAAAATAGACCACCATAGAGAATGAGAATAATTTTGATTCGAAAATGCATTTGGAAGGAAAGTATCAAAATAAAATTTAGCAATGGGTTGTGGTCGATTAATAAAGATCGGAGGGCCATATTGTTCGGCACCTCCATTTTCTTGCTGTATATAAATATAGACGAGCTGCATCGAAGAAATTAAAACGTGGGGCTGCAGTAGTTGTGGGCGATCAATTTTTCCTGTAAACTTCAGAAAGTTTCGTGACATTTACTCCTTGAAGAGTTCTTTTTGAAAGGTATTGAGCTTCTTGTTTTGCTCTTGTGTGGATTCTGCTCTATTTTACGAGGGTTCTAGAGTTAGTTTGAATTCTGATACCAAGGCAAGCTTTAGAAATTGTTTGCTGGGTCTTCTGTTTCGGGATTTAAAGTTCTGCAAACAAGGCATGTTTGCATTTCGTCTATTTTAAAGATTACGTTCGATGGTGTTAGGGTTTATTTGAGAGGGTTTATGGTATCGTTTTGTTGGTTTTTGCTTCTTTAGTTTGAGGGGTCTGTAGGTTTTTTATTTTCGTTATCGTGGTCACAGCATTGCATCCACGTTGCCTTCTATGTTTATTTTCCATGATTTTGTTAGATGGTTTTAGGGTTTATTTATGAGGGTTTAGTGTTTCATTTTGATGGTTCTAGGCGCTTGGGTTTGATTTTGAGCGGTCCGTAGATTGTTTATTTTACTTAGCTTAGCTTGATCACGTATGGACGTTTCTTTTGCTTAAAGATTCTGTTGGATCATGTTAAGTGTTTTTCTTTCGAGGGTTTAGGGTTTCATATTGGCTTTTGTGTCTGTGGTCGGCAGCATATTTATTTTGTTTACATGGTTATTGCTTGTATATTTTATTTTTATTCTTTTGATGGTAGACCAGTTGGGGTTCTATAAACTGGGAATACGGTTGCATGCACGATTCATCCTGCTCAGCAAGATTAGATCCTTACTGGAATTGAGTGATATCAGTTTATTATGTTAGTGTTTTTAGAACTTTATTTTGGAAGGGTTGCAAAGGACCTTAATCCTACGTCTGTATGGGTTACCATGGACTTGGCCCTAATTTTGCACGGGTTATGAATGATTATAATCCTAATTTGTGTAATGGGTTTGTACAGCCCCTTCATGTGATCTTTGTATTATTTTCTGCCATTGGAGTGTCACTGCAAAATGTTACCACACCTATGTCGGTGGAGTGTAACAATTTTTTTGTATGCTAGAAATCGTCCACATGTTTTAATTTTCATTTAACTAAATGACAGGAAATCATAGAGAAATTTTGTCAGCTATGGCAGAGGCAAAGCCAGGGATGAGGAAACCTGTATTCACTAAAGTTGACCAGCTGCGACCAGGCACCAATGGTCATACATTGACTGTGAAGGTTGTTACTGCGAAGATGGTCCTACAAAAGGGCCGGCCTGATAGTTCTCAGGTCCGTCAAATGCGTATTGCAGAGTGCTTGGTTGGGGATGAAACTGGTGTTATTGTTTTTACAGCCAGGAATGAACAAGGTATGTTTACTCATAATTATGCTTGGAGAAAGGTCTACGTATGAGATTACGTTACAGAGATGTCTTGTTTCTAGAGTTCTATATTTTAAAACAGAAACTACCCAATTTACTAGAGTCATTATATGACAAATGCTGTATGTGGTTTTGTTATAGCTAAAAAAATATAAATATATTAATATGATATTGCTTGTGGTTTGTGTTAAAAGCTAGATTCATTATTGTGATAATTTTATGCTGAAATCTCTTCTTATATTGCTCATTTCCACTGAAGTTAACTTTCAGTACAACCCGAAGATGGGGTTTTTTAAGCCATGCTAGTCTGCTGGGGCCAGTGTGAGTGTCAATTACATATGAGGTTTATGTTAGATAGATGTCTAATGTTGGTTCCAGAGTTGGATAATTTAAACAAAACCCACCCAAATTTCAAGAGTTATTATATGGCATGTGCTGCATAATTTTGTTATGGCTAAAATTTATAAATATATTGATATGATATTGCCTCGGGTTAAAAGCTAGATTCAATTTGTAATAATTAGTTTGCAGAAATCTATTATTACATTGCTCAGTTCAATGGAAGTTAACTCTTAGAACTTTCCTAACATAGGGGGATTTAAGCTGTAGTACTCTGCTGGGGTGTTTTAAGCCATAGTACTCTGCTGGGATCAGGGTGAGCGCCAAATAATATAAATTCCAATTCAATTCTTATACTTTGTTACTATGCTTAGAGTTAATTACATGGGTGCATTTTCTCTTTCCTTTTCTTAGCGTAAAGGAATTATTAATGCATATTTGCATTAATGGTTGCTGTTATGCTTGCTTACGTTAATCTCCATCTCATGCGAGATCCTTCCAACTCCTATGTTTAGTGTTTAGTGAAGAGTTTGTTTCTTTTCCTGGATTCCTCAAGCATGTAGATTTGCTAAAAAGATGACTCTCAGCCAGTAGAGCAGGGCCTCGGTGAAGTGGTGCCATTGCATTGTGCCGAGAGCAGTGTACATACTGCTTGAGATTTGACATGAGTTGGTGCCTAAGTCACAAGGTTTGGCGAATTTGAACCTTCAGGGTCGAATTTTGCTGAATCCAAGCTGGTTCGAATTTGAAGGTGAATTTTAAGGCAAATTTAATAAAAATATCAAAAAAATTTGGGGCTGGTTTTTTCATTTAGACCTTAGTCCTAACACGCGACGGTCTACTTACTCCAGTCTCAACCCCCAACCCGTGCGCAAAGTTTTTCCTCTCTGCTTATCAATGCTTAGGAAAGAAAACCTCATGCTAGGGCTTAGAGCTCATGACTCTATGAGTTTCCATCTCAATATTCATGAATCATTGCTACTGCTCAATCACCAGCTCATCGTTTGAGTTACAGACTATAATCTACAAGTGCAATTGCAGTCATAGACCCACGGTTATGGTGTGCAGCCATTGGAGAGTGAAGTTAATTGCACTTGAGAATAAATTTATCTAAGCAGTTGAGCTGAAAGTTGAAACAAACTCTGAGTTGTGCATTTCCAGTTCCATGAATAAATTATTGATGTAATTTTTTATTAGTTTGTACTATATATATATATATATATATTCGAATCTAAGACGAATACGAACCTCATAGAGAAATTCGAATTTGAATCGAATCAAATGGTCATCGAACTTGAATTCAAATTCAAACCATGTGACTTAGTCTGGTGCCCATACTTTTTCAGGATAGTGTCTGTTCATCATACTTATTTTTGGGGTTAATGTTGTTTAGCTACAAACTATTTCCTGTTTCTACTGTTTTTTAAAGTCTGTGTTCAGTTCTGGCCTTTCTGGTAATTTATTGCTGTCACTGGTAATTTATTGCTGTCTGTTATTAGTACATTTAAAACTTCTAAATTGCAGCAGAACTTCAGAGAATTCTCCAGGGAGGGCCTTGCAAATCGGAATGAAAACAGTTGTTCATATTTGAGTTTCCTGTGTCGTAAATTATTTCTCAGATTGACCTTGAGTTTTATTAGCCAATTTGGGAACTATATTGATTTTAATGCAACATTGACCATTTTTCACCACAATGAGTGTATTATGTTGATCATTATAACTGTATTTTAAAGTGATCATCTCTTCCATTTTACTTGAGTTGAACTGAAAGAAGTCCAATCTTGTTTTAGTTTCTTTTTATCTCCCAATGTTAGAGATAAGTGAGAGCTGGATGTCTGTCCAGCATCCTGTGTACATGCAATGAAAATGGTTGACTGGTGTTACAAGTGCAACATTATTGCCTCTTGTTCCTCCCAGAGTCCCAACATGGACCGATTTCTAGATTTAGCTTTGTAGTACCGAAGGCATCTTTTGTCTAGTGGTCTTCGGTTCCATTGGTCATAGAAGGCAAGTATATCGTTCAGTTTCATTTAATTCAATTATGTTTTTCCTCGTGTCCCCAACACATATCCAATATTATGCCCATGCTAGAACTCACTTCTGTTGGAACTAGTGTGTAATCATTTGTCATCCTATTCTTGTACCTTGATAATTATTGGTAACTTGCACTTTCTTGTACCATAATCTTTTCTCCACAAAATACATTTTCAACGTACAAAGGACTTCCCATCATTCCAAGGATGGCACCCAGGGTAAATTGGATTCTTCAGGGCTCAAAGTAGATACAACAATATACTTATTAACAGTTGAACATGTCATTAGAGTTGCATGTCAATTGTGGGAAATGATCCTGGTTGGGGAGAATAACAGTCCTCTCAATTGACCTAGTTGACATCTTGTACCATAACTTTGGAAAGGGAATGATGGTATTTTACAGAAACTGAGATGGGTTAACCTTTAAGCAGGCCAATAATGCCAATAGACTGAATCCACTATATCAAATGTATTCTCAATCCAGGACAGTGATCTAGCTGAAATACATGTGGGAGTCTTCAGAAAAGTTTTATGGTCTCAATATTGTTGTTCAATGTTAATCATTTCCAATGCATCACACTGCCTTGTGTTTTTATCTCTTAACAAGTTTAAAAGGATGTATAGGACTTTAGGTGTTTTTGTTGTAGGAACTTATCGAAGATGTAAGATAAAATTTATACCTGTAGTTTGCTATTGGAGTAGGTGTTTAAATTTGGATGTTTTAACGTTATGATTTTTCAATTTTTAGTGTACTTCATGAAGGTTGCTTTTACATTTTTTGTCTTTTGAATTATAAGCAAGCTGAAAGGATATAGGAGTTCAGGTGTTGTTCGTTTTAAGAAGGTATTAAAAATTGAAGATGAAACTTATACCTGAAGCTTTGCTATGGGTAGCAGTTGTTTAAATCTGAATGTATTCTAACATTACGACTTTTGTAACTTTTAGTGGACTTGATGAAGGCTGGCTCAACAGTAATTCTACGAAATGCAAAGATTGATATGTTCAGGGGTTCAATGAGGCTGGCAGTTGACAAGTGGGGAAGAGTTGAAGTAACTGAAGATGCTGAATTCAAAGTAAAAGAAGAAAATAATCTGTCTCTAGTGGAGTATGAATTGGTTAATGTTGTGGAAGAATAACAGGTACGGCCCATAGCAAACAAATAGAGAAGTGACTCATGCGTGTGGAATGATTTTGGAAATATTAAATTGGTTAACAGACATGTCTTTACCAACTCTAATGGTTCGAACATTTTAGTCTATTCTGGCCAGTTGCTTGAAAAATGTCTCGTCGAAACAGTATTGGCTGTCTTCTGTTCAAAACGGTATTGGCTGTTTTTTGGGCACAATCTTGAAAGTGCTATAGTGGAGTTCAGTGGTTTCACGGGCACAGATATTTACTATTCAGTAAGGAATATCGTCAGATATAAATCAGTACCTGCTCAATATGATTTGATTTGCAAGGATGTAAATCTAATGTCATTTTAGTGCAGCTGTTCTATTCTGTTTGTTACTCAAGTTTAGTGACAGTTTGACCTTTGTAACAAGGACTAAATTCTGGTTTCCTACTCTAGTTAATGCTATTTAGTATGGAAAGAACAAGAGGGTTTGAAGCTGTAATAATCCTTTTTGGCTGCAACAATAATTTTTAAAATTTCAAGCTTCACCTTTAGATGTTTCTGGGTGGCTGCATTAAAAAAGCATTGTTTGATATGATGCACAAATGCTATGATAGTCAAAAGCATTGTTTGATGTTATGCACAAATGCTATGATAGTATTGTCAGGTTGTCTAGTTTCCAGAATCTGTCTGCATATAAAAAATACTATTTGATATGATGCACAAATGCTATGATAATTAAAAGCATTGTTTGGTATGATTCACAAATGCTATGATAATTAAAAGCATTGTTTGGTATGATGCACAAATGTTATGATAGTATTGTCAGGGCGTCTGGCTTCCAGAATCTGTCTTTTTTAGTTTAATTTCTGATTTTCAAGTCTAGTTAATGCTATTTAATGCTATTCAGTATGGAAAGAACAAGAGGGGATGGAGGTCTTGTATTCTCTTTGCGCAATATTATTTTTTTAAAATTTCAAGCTTACCATCAAGTATTTCTGGGTGACTGCATATATAGTGTTGTTTGATAGTGACAGGGTTTTTATGTTTAAATTTCAAGCTTAACCTTTAAGTATTTCTGGGCGACTTCATATGAAAAGTGTTTTTTGATGCAAAGCACAAAGCTAATGATGTGTCAGGGTGTATTTTTTTTAATATTTCAACGTTAACCGTTAAGTATTTCTGAGTGACTGCACTTTGACTGCATAGTAGAAGTGTTGTTTGATGTGAAGCATAAATGCTAATGATAGTGTCAGGATGTCTAGCTTCCAGTATGTGTTTTTATGTTTTGTGTTGATGGTCTTTTGTTGTGCTAAGCTGCCAGTATCTTTTTATGTTGGTGTTTTGTTGTGCAAGAGCTTTTTTGTCTTATTAGTAGAGCATGGACCTGTTGCTGATAGGTTCCGAGTTCTTGTCTCTGGCATTTTGTGTTTCTAGTTAGAGTTGCATTTCTATTTCTATTTCTGATAGGTACCGAGTTCTGCTACTATCTTGTCTTGCTGTTCATCTTACTTAAATTTTTTGCTATTAATTTACTAAAAAAATTTATTGGTATTGACAGTCTGATGCCTAGGCAGTGGCAATTTTTATAATTTTAATTATTAGCTGCTTTGCTTACAATGTACGTTTTTGTTCTTGAGGTACAACTTCATTGTCTTGTAGTACATCTTAGGCTTTAGCTAATATTCTTACTGTTAATTTACTGGCAAAAGTTGTATGTATTAGCAGCCTTCGAGGCTTTTAGCATTGGAAATGTTATTTAAGTTGTCATGATGGCCACTTTTAATTGTGTAATTACTAATTGCTGCCATCAGCTTTTAGCTAATATTTTTACTGTAATTTACTGGCAAAAGCTGTATGTATTAGAGGCCTTCGAGGCTTTTAGCATTGGAAATGGTATTTTAGTTGTCATGTTGGCCACTTTTAATTGTGTAATTAAAATTAAAGTTTGTTTCTCTAAAGCTTCAAATAAGCATTAGGCATATTATGCAAACACGCTTATAAAAAAATTAATTTAATTAAATTCTATTATTTTGTGCCGTGGGTTTCCCTTTTTAAGCTTCTTCTGGAGCCAGATATGGTTTACTTATAGATCACTAAAACAAAAGTTTCCGCTTCCCGGCCTATATCAGTGTTGGTTAATGTAAAATGGCGGAGGTTAAGCCTGCAACGTTTTGCTCTTTTTCTGCCCGGTGGCTCGTCCGGCAGGTTTTGCTGTTTCATGGGAATCTGGCAATTTCAATATTTTTTCTGATAAAATCAATCATGAATTTTATGTGTTGAGTTTGCACAACGCAGGTGATCTGGGGTTTTTGATGCTTATGAATTAAATCAATTTGTGCATTTTCAACTGATTTCCGGGTTGTTTCATGGGAATCTGGCAATTTCAATTTTTTTGTGATGAAATCAATCATGAATTTTATGTGTTGGGTTTGCACAACACAGGTGATCTGGGGTTTTTGATGCTTATGAATTAAATCAGTTTGTGCATTTTCAACTGATTTCCGGGCGTATTGTACTCCTTTTCTTTGCATTCTGGCTAGCTGTCATTCAAATCTACATTAAGTTTTCTTTTGTGTGTGCTAGACTTTCCTTTGATGGTAAAGATGGTATCGCTGTTTCCGCAATGGCGCCAGTTTAATTATTTATTACCAACTTCGTTTCTTTTATTCGTTGGATTTTCTTTTGGAGATGTTAACGAAGAAGGTATTGCTGTGTCTATAATGAAACCCATTTGATTCCATTTGATTGGATTTTTGTTTTTTAATTTTGTGCTGGAATTTTGTTTCAAGAAAAACTAAACAGGGAATTGTATCCCGTTTTTTTTGGAAGATGCTAAAGAATTTGTGCTGTTTCTACAACGAATACTCCTATCTGATTCCATTTTTTTGCTTTTGTTTTAATTTTGTGCTGGAATTTTGTTTAAAGAAAACTAAACAGGGAATTGTATCCCGGCATTTGTTTTGGAAGATGCTAAAGAATTTTTGCTGTTTCTTCAACGAATTCTCTCATTTGATTCCATTTTTTTGGCTTATGTTTTAAATTTTGTGCTAGAATTTTGTTTGATGAAAAGTAAAGATAATAGTTTGCTAATATCAATACTGGTGAGTCCTTTCTATGAACATTTTCCCGTTTTTATCAGTTCTATTTTTATTCTGGAATTTGAGACAGGATGTTCCTTTTCTTTTTTGATTCATGTTCTGGAATTTCTTTTCGATATTAGAATACGAATCAAATGTCAAATATGAGTTTAGCCATTAAATTGTACAAAAAAAGTTCTAGAAGGTTACACGGGCTTTCAAATGAGCAGTGGGCTAAGCATTTCAAATGATGAGTTCACTTATCGTTAAGACAGTATGAAGTGGTCCTGATAAGTTAGTGTTTACTCGATGCTGACAATATGCAGGAAGGCTAAAAATCTGACGCAAGGCAAAAATCTGACAATGATAAACCTGAAGAATCTTAGAATTATGAATTTGCCAATTTGATAGCAGCAGTTCCCACCACGTTGGTGTACCATGGTTAATTCTTCTGAATCCGGGAGACTTAATACAAATATTATAGTGGAAATCTGTAGTGGTAGGGCTGTTGGCATTTGTGGAGGTTAAGTTACCACAGGTCACCTATTCAATTCTTGCAGATCAGGGTTTGAGGGGTTTGAGGGCGGGATCCACCCAAAAATGAATTAACCTGTTCAATTCTTGCAGGTCAGGGTTTGAAGGCGGGATCCACCCAAAAATGAATTAACTTGATTTGTGGGGCATTCAGGATGGTCTTCATCTTTTGCACAAACCTGATAACAGGATATTTCAAATGGACAGATCGTTTTTCTGTTCAACATTGACGTTAACCCTGACGTAGATTATATAGACCTATCCTTAGGATATGGGAATCCCAGTTGGAAAAAAGAAATATGGGATTCCTAATTGGAAAAAAGAGAAATATGGGATTCCTTATAGTGGCATACTCGTCTATAACCTTTTGTAATTGTATAAATCGTTCTGTCCATTCACATTGAAAAGAATGTTCTTTACTGGTTCCGAGAGTAGTTTAGAATGTTGTCTTAGGTAGCTATGCCCGTTTTTTTGTTTGCTGATATGAATTGTTCTACCAATTCACATTAACATAAAGTTATTTAGAGGGCCTTATATTATTTGATTGGTAGTTATGCACATAGCCTGAGCACTTAAAAGTGATCACTTTATTGTCTTGGTAGCTGTGCAATTGATCTAAGCGCCTGAGTGAATCAAGGCGCTATATGTATTAAACATTGTGGATTGATACATCAAGGTACCAAGTGAAGTGCCTTGTAAGTGTTCATTGAATACAATCAAGGGAAACATGTACTATGTGATGCTGCGAAATTTTTATATGATGAATACAATCAAGGGAAACATGAACTATGCTATGCTGCGAAAGTTTGATATCATGACTTTTGGTTGAGGCAACAAGTATTTTCAGTTTAATTGTAGGTTTTTGTTTTTAATGAAACGGTTGAGAAGCTTTTATAAAAAAGTTGAATCATAGGTTACAAAGTCCTGGGCACAGATTGTTCCCAAAGAACCACATTTGTGACTCTTTGTTCATCCTTTACCAGCCTATACTTTTAATGATATTTCTCCAATCCAAGTTGAATCATAGATTACATAGATCTGGGCATAGATTGTTCCCTTGGTAGAACCACATTTGTGACTCCTTGTTCATCTTTTACCAGCCTATACTTCTCATGATATTTCCCCAATCTAAGAAAACTGCCCAAGTAAGAAAACAAAAAAACAAAACATTTGCAGAAACAACGTGGAGTCACTATTAAGGCATACCGTTTCTCTTGTAGACCTTTTGATTGCAAACTAAGATGCAATAGCCTAGATCAACACCTTTAGCCATTATGTTTGTTTGCTTTTAGTAGATGGAGGAAATTGATGGCTTTCTATTCATTAACCATGCATTTTAGGATGTGATGTGTCTTGGTCGCAGGATTTTTGCGATTCTTCATCAGATTCCTTGTTTCCCTGGCGACCATCATCGGGTCACCGAAGACCACCAATTTCTCAATGCTGACATTCTTTGCAAGCTCTAGACCTTTGATTAATGCCTACCCGTTTGACACCATTATCTGTCTTCTTTCCAATTCCCCAAGAGTACACTTTTATCTTGTTTTCTTTAGAGTCGAAAAGGACTCCACCCATACCTACCAGCGCGGGGTTGCCTTTTGAGTCTCCGTCAAAGAACAATGATTTGCAATCAAGTTTCTTGCACCAAATATTGAAATCTTTAGAATTCATTTTTACTTGCCAATTTTGAGATTTGGATTTTTTTCTTTGCTCTATCCAAGAAATAGAGAATGGGGTCCCCAGAAAATTGGAATCCCAAACTCTTTCTGTTGAGGTCCCCAGAGGTTCTTTGTTGATATTGGACATTCTCCTCGTGGATAAATCCTCCACCCAAAGCGCCTTTGCGGAGGCTACAATTTTGCCCAGACTATTTTTTTTCTTCGAAAATATCTTTGTTTCTTGTTGTCCAAAACTTTTAGCAAATGTATTTTGGGAGAACTTCTCATGCTTTTGCAAAGTCAGTTTTTTTTTAAAGCGATCCATGGTAGTAGCCTTTCCAGCACGCAAAGAAATCGTTCCAATTTGTTGGCAGCGTTAGATCAAAGTTCAAATATTTGAAAGCTTGTTGCCAAACCTCTCGGGAAAACTTTCACTAAATAAAAAGATGTTCCAAGGACTCTTTTGAATCTTTGCACATGATACATATCGTGGGGCCTGCGATGCCTCTTTTCCTCAGGTTCTCTGCAGTCAGCGTTTTGTGATGGGTTAGAGTCCAATAAAAGAAGTTTATTTTCGGTAGCTTGTCGTTGCATCAAATTTTAACCCATTTCCTATCATCGTTACTACTGTTTTGAAGAGAGGTTGCTGCTCAAAATCCATGTTTAACCTCCTAATCTCCCGACTTTCCCCAACCTCGTCCATCTGGTAAACTTTGGTGGACTAGAGCTAACCCATGTAGCAGAGAAATGAATGCGTTGTAATCTGAACATAGGTTGTTCGAGATCTCCATTTCAGACTAGCCGACCCATCTTCCACGACTCGTCCAGCTTGAGAGATCGTGTAATGTGCAGATGTTTGCTTGATCCATCAAATGCTTAAGCTCTGCAAATTCTTGTTTGAAATTGGTAGGGGAGGTGGGTCCAATATTGTCTGCCCATACCTTTATCTGCTTTCCACTTCCTGGGATCCAAATAGAGTTGATCCTGTAGGATGTACGCGGCCTTCTTGCACAACTCTCAGATAGGCGTTCCTTTTCTACCCTGGTCAATTGTTTCAACACATCTTCTATCCCCATTCATATTTTTTTTGGAGAATCTCCTTCCACCATGCTCTTTTTCTTGAAAGGTTTCTCCAAAGTATTTTGGCTCTCAAAGCCAAGTTCATTTTATTTGGGTCTCTTATTTTAACACCATCGCAATTTTTTGGCATGCAGACTGTATTTCAATTCACTAGATGTAATTTTTTTTATTGCTTGAATTGCCTCATTGCCATAAAAATCTTCTGATTTATTTGGTGATATCTTTCATGTTTTTTTTGGGAGCTAATGAGATCGAAGAAACATAGATGGGATAGGTAGAGAGAATTGAATGGATGGGAACTAGCTTACCAACAGGGTTAAGCCAACTTGTCCCCCAACAGAGGATTTTATTTTCGATCTTGTCGACCAACCCTTGCCAATCGACAGCTTGTTTCTTCCCTTTAAAGATTGGGATCTCGAGGTAATTGGAGGAGTTCCATGCTGCATTGCCTTCAAACTCGAGGGTCCTTCCTATCCTTGCCAAGGTGCCTGGTGGACAGTTCCATCCATAGACTTTTGATTTAGCAGAATTCACTTTGCCATCGGAGGCTTTTAGAAAGATAGATAAGGCACCATTGAATCTTTCTGCCAATTACTAACGGAGCAATCCAAGGGTTGTTGATACATGCTTTGATCCATCTAACAAATCTTTCGGAGAAACTAAATTTGGACATGATTTCAAAAAGGAAAAAATGATTTATTCTATCGAATGCATTGCCCATGTCCAGTTTAATAGCGATACCTTGTTGCTTTCTTTCCATGCTGGAATGGATAACTTCTTGGACTATAATTATATTATCAAGTATCTGGCGACCATCCACAAAACCTCCTTGTGTTTTTGAGATGAGACGACCCTGATGTTTTTCATTCTATTGACCAAGATTTTCCAGAGTATCTTATATGAGGTGTTGCATAATGAAATTGGCCTAAATCGATCCATCGAGAGGGGCATTTTTCTTTAGGAATTAAGGATAGAAAGGATGAGTTGGTGGCCCCACCGATCTTGTCTTTTTTCCTTGTCCAATTTAACATTCTTTTCAGAGCTTCCTTTATGATATCCCACACTGCCTTGTAGAAGTTTATGGCGAAGCCATTTGGTCCATGTGCTTTGTTAGCTTGAAGAGACCAAATTGCATTTTTTAATCTCAAATTCCAAGATAGGTTTTGATAGCTCTCTGTTCCCTAAGTTGTTAATGAGCGTTGGTATTCCAGAAAGGAGATCTACTTGAGCTTTCGGGTCAGTCTCCTCGCTATCAGTATAGAATTCTCGAAAATGATTGAAGGACTGGTCTTTTATTTCCTTCTGCTCTGCGATCTTGTTTCCATTTTTGTCTTTTAGTTCTTTGATGACGCTATAGCTTTGCTGAGCCTTTGTTTGTTTATGGAAATACTCTGTATTGCTATCTCCTTTTAGCCATAACTGTTTGGACTTTACTCTCCATTCCTCTTCCTCCTGCCTTGCAACGTTTAAATTTTTTATATTCAACTCTTTTTCTCGGTTTAGGAGCGTAGGAGTCACCTCTTTCGTTTCCATCCATAAGTGGAGAGCGACCAGATCTGTTTGAAACCTTGTTTTAAGGTGACTAGGATTCTTGTAATCATTTTTTACTTGGTGCTTAATAATAGATCGTATAGATCTTAATTTTGATTCCTAGATAAAGCTGGAAATCCTTGGCATTGTAGATTCCACACACTTTTGATTAAATCAGTGATTTTTCCATCTTGCAGCCATATTGGGTTGAAGCGAAATGGAATGGGTCCAAGATTTGCAGGTGGAGTTAAAGTCAAGGCGATGGGATTATGATTGGAGCCTGTTGAGTGGAGGGCAAAGGAGGCTGGGAGGAGATCTTTTTGAAGGAAAACAAAGCTTACCGGAAATCTATCCAGTCTTGCCGCAATATGACCTACTTCAGCTCTTTTGTTGCTCCAGGGGTACTTTCCATTCTTTAAAGGAATATCCAACAGGTCCATATCTGAAATCAAGTCCTCCATCTTTTCATCAAATGGATCCTTGACCTTTGTTCCTCCACGTTTCTCAAGACACGACTTAATGGTATTGAAATCCCCAACAATGATTAGGTTTTTTCCTCGCAGGTCCTCATGAAGCTTGGAAAGATATTCCCAAAAGATTACCTTGTCTCTATAATGCATAGGCCCATATACATTATAGATGTAAAGCAAATTTGAATCATCCTTTTCCTGATTTCGGTAAGAAGCCAATGATGGCTTTCCCTCATTGATTTTATTGAGAATTTGTTTGAAATTAAGGTGGCTATTCCCTTAGATGCTCCTTTGGAACTTATGGCTTTACCATGACAAATTTTCCAGAACCGTGAGAGCGCCGTAGTCTCCACATCAAACATTTTTGTCTTTTGGATTAGCAGTATGTCTAGCCTCTCTAATTTTATTATATCTTTTATTGCTTCTACTTTGCTTGAGCCTCCCAACCCCCATGCAGTTTCAAGAGACGACTTTCATAATTTCTTGAGCAATTGAGATCCTGCTCGAGATTTGCCATCCATTTTTATTCCTTTTGGGTTTCTTGGATATTGTAGAAGTTTTGTTTCTTCAAGGCTTCGCTGTCTTCCTAATTCTAACTCTCTTTTTGCTTCCTGTTCTCTATGATATCTTTGCTACTTTCTTCCTCTTGTGTTCGGTTGCAGAGCTACATCATGCAGTGCCTGTGAACCTTGTGGAGGCGATTTTTCTAGGGAGAAACCCTGCTGTGTGACTTTGTTGTGTTTTACCATTGCTATCCAGGATCCCCCTGGTGTTTTGGACCCTTCTTTTCAGTTCTTTCATTTTTGGGAGACGAAGGTAGAATACTTGTAGTTGCAGGGGTCTCTTCTTCTTTTGCTTCTGTTGATCTGATTTCCGAGGATGGGATCTCTCCCTCTTCCATTTGCAATGCTTGAAATTGGTTGTTGGTCGAAGTTTCTTTTCCTTCTTGGGGATTTTCCTTGCTTGTCATTGGTTGCGATCCACTTGATAATGGGGTTGGTGAAAGCTATCTAATTTACGCTGACGTTCCTCCGGACTCGGATCCATTCGAGAAACCACCCTCGAGGAGAGCCAATACCAGAGTCTTACTATTAATTATTTTTTGATCATAGATTTTTTTTGTTTTGAGAGAGAAGCGATCCTCTGCTGCCACCAGGATACACACCAGCCTTTTCCAGCTCTGGACGCTTCAAACCTACGCACAGATCTGCTTCTCACGATCGAGGACCACCTTTCAAAGAAAAAAATTAGAGGGCAAGGTGGCAGTAGTTTAATTGCAGATCCGTTAAAATGATAAAGATTTGTAATTTTTGATTTTATAAGAACCAAATTTAATGGCATTTTAACACTGTTGTTTGTATCAATTGTCTTTAAAAAAAATAAAACAAAAGAAGTATTTTCATTCATTGTTAATTAAGGATATGATACATAGTGTTTAGCAGCAGTTTAGTGCCTCAAAAGATAGCTATTAATGTGTCTAAAAGTGCTGGAAGTTTTCAAGAAGAAACAACTTCCTAATATAACAATGATATTTCTGTCAATACATAAATATTTAGTCAAATTAAAAAATTAAGCTAGGTCACAAAAAGTCTATTAATGAGCAGTCTATAGGTGTAGCGGATTGGCCCTCTGAAATTCCTCCAACCTGAGAGCCTCTGCATGAAAATTCATTCCCAACATAGATAGCGAACCTCTCTCCTCATTAAACTCGTGATAGATATGCTCGAACCCTTGCTTTTGGAAGGTGGACCCAATATCTTTGAGTTGAAACAAGAAAGGAACAATTGAATATATTCAATAATTGAAATGAAGAGCAATATCTTACCTTAGAACATGCCAATAGAACGTGGAAATAAAATGAGAAAGGAATAATTGAATAGAAGAACAATATCTTACCTTTTTTTTCACACGAAAAAAACTTTCTTCTTGATATTCATATTGAATCAAAGAAAAATATACAATGTTCATTTTCATCCACTCAAATCCTACTGGTTCAACCATACTTCATAGCTGAAGCCAAAACATTATCTAAAAGACTATAGGTTTTGAGGATTTTCAACCTGTACATAAACCGCTTCCATCTTTCTTCCATACAAAATAATGTAACCCACAAAAATACGAGGATACAAGAGAGTCCAAAAACATAAACTATCAACCAGTTCCAAAACTATTTCAGAAAAAAGAAACTTCCTAAAGACCAACATCTTTCATGCCCTTGCAAACAATTTTACCTTCCAATTCTTCCAGAAAACAAAGAAGGCCTTCTTTTAAAGTAACTGCTTTCTTTGACAGCTCATGTGCCTCCATGTTGAAAGACCTTGAGATATGGCTGAAAGATATATTCATAATTTTTTTTATAAGCATATGTACTCTCCAACACCCATGTTTTAGATGCAGAACCTGAATTTTTAGTATCTCCCTTAGCCCAATCTATTAATATTTTTGAATCCCCATATATGTTAATATCAAAAATGCCAACGAGGGATGCAAAGTAAAAAAGACCCCATAGACTAAGTAACTCTGCTATGGTATCAGTACCCGAACCTCCTCCCATCCTTAAGCTGAAAAAATGATCCTTGTTTATACATAATTTCATTCCACATCCACAAGCATTAAACTATGAAGCTCCATTGAAATAACCTACATACCAGGAGTGAACAAGTGCTGAAGCATATAAGACTTTTGAATTAGATTGGAAAACATTGTCCTTATATTCCTTATAAAAACTTAGGGCTTTAATTAAACAAGTTGTAATACAAGGAGCAATGTGTTCAAAAAGAGCTTTGTTTCTCATATTTCAAATGACCCAACTGATGAGAATTGCAAGAGTAGTCCTAGATGGTTCTTTCTGCTGCCACATGTGAAGAGAGTCTTCAAAATTTGTTACCCCCCATTCAATACTAAAATTCAATTCTTTAGCTGCCATATACCAAACATTTTTGTTGAAAGAACAAAGAATGAAAATATGATTGGTAGAGTTAGCTTCATTTCTACATAAAATGCATAAACTGGGTCCCATCCATCTTTTCTTTAGCAGATTTTGCAATGTAATCAATTTATCTTTCAAAAGAATCCAACTGAAGCATTTTAATTTCTGTGGTATTTTTCATTTCAATAATTTGCAATACCACCAACTATTAACCTGATTACAAGAAACTGACACTAAAGCACCACATGCCAACTTTGCAGTGATTTTCCCAGAATTTTTGTTCCATTCCCATACAAGTCTATCCTCAACACTTCACAACCTTATACCAACATAATTAAGAAAAATGATGTATATGTCCCACAAAGCTGCCCAAATACCTGTAAGGCCAATATCTCTTGAGTCAAACCAATACTCACCTTTTAGCAAGGCCCATCCAGGTCGTTTTATTTGATCCAGAGTTCTAAGACTAATAAAATTTAAGTGCTCCACAATTCCAGAGGAAATTCAAAGTTCTCCTTGTCACCAACAAAAGGATCAATGCCAATGTACACAATTTTACCATTTCCGATCTCCTTAGAAATCCACCTTTTCACCCAAGGTAGAACTTTTATGAAACTATTCTAGGTAATTGAAATACCATTTGTTGAATACATAGACTTTCTTAACCAACATGATACAAAATATTCCTTTATATATTTTGATTTAAGCACCGAGTTCCACAAACCTTCTTCAAAAAGGATTCTCCATAAGCTCTTCATGCACAAGGTCAAGTTAAAACTAGATAAGTTTTTGATACCCCAGCCTCCAAAAGATTTTGGAAGGGATAAATTCTCCCAAGAGGCTAAGTGGAACCTTTTCTTTTCATTCAAACCAACTCAAAGAAAATGAAAGATTTTTGATCTCATGACATTTATGATTTATTTGGGCATTATAACCAAAGAGAACAACCAGAATACTTAAAAGAACAGATCGAACAAGAGTTAGTCTCCCTCCCAAAGAAATAAATTTGAAATCCCAATTGACAATTCTCCGTTCATACTTTTTTACTAACCACCTTCAACCCTCCACTTTGTATTTATTGGGTTTCAACATTAACCCAAATATTTGAAATCATTTTCACAATTTTCCAATTTGAAATGAAAGGCATAACTCAAGTTTGATAAGAAATCTTCTGATGTATTTTGAAAATAAATGCAAGATTTCTCCATACTAATTTCCATTCCCAAATCCATGTAGAACAGATTCAGTAGATCTTTCAGATTTCTCCACTCAACAATATTTTCCATACCAAAAAACATCACATTGTCTACAAAGAGCAAGTGTGTGATATTTACAGCAGAAGAAAGTTTTATACCTGAAAAAAGACCCTCCTGTTTAGCTTTTAAAACATTATGCTTAAGCCTTCAATAATAAGTAAGAATAGCAACAGGGATAACAGATAGCCTTGTCTTAACCCTCTTGTGCTTCCAAAGAAAGTCGTGGGAGAACCATTCACTAGAATCACAAAATGAGTTGAAGTCGCACAAGTTAGGATCCAATTTGACACCTCTATGGGTAGCCCAATTTGGAGCAACCCAAACCTCAAGAAATTCCAAATTACCTTGTCATATGCTTTTGCCAAATCCAACTTTATTACCGTGGATTTGAGTTTTTTTTATTTTTTATTTTTAATCTTGGACGTATGAATGCATTCCTGCGAAATTCCAATAGCATCATGAATCCGTTTGTTAGGGAGAAACCCAAATTGTTCCCTTGAGATCACTTCAACAAGTTTCAGTTTTAATCTTTCTGCTATCACCTTAGTGATCATTTTGTAAACCACATTACAAAAAACAATTGGTCCGAAGTCTGAAAAATGTTTAGGAAAGTCTTTTTATTATTATTATTAACAGAATAAGAGCAACAAATGTTGAGTTAAAATCTCTTGTCATAGCACCCGAAGTTATTGAGAATTTTGCAACCTCTATCAAATCTTTCCCCATAATATCGAAAAAAGAGATAAAAATCTCAACATGCCACCCATAAGGGCCCGAGATTTTATCTTTGGCGAAACTGGAAAGGTCCCTCTTTACTTCCTCCAAAGAAATGGGACTACCAATCCTTTTTCCTTCCTCTGTATTGAAGAAAGTTGGATAAAAATTTAACACCTTCATTTGACTACATATATTTGGTTTACCTGGATCTTTAAAGAGTCATTTAAAAAAATAAAGTGCAATTTTTTTTATAATCTTAGCCTGTGCAGAACCTTTCCCCCCCTCCTAAGTGGATATTTCCCAAATAGAATTAAGGTTTTTTCTATAAGAGGTGAATTGATGAATTTTTTTTTGACTTGTTATCGCCATCTTCGATTTAGATTGCTCTACTCTTAAGACGAATTGCTTCTTCTTCCTTCCTTAGCAACACATCCTTTTTATATTCCAAATTTAACAATCCGTGCTTTTCTTCAGCACTGAAGCTTCCAGTCAAATTATTTAACAACAACTCATGAATTTGATCTTCAATTGATCTCAACAGAGCCTTGTCATGAATGGTCTTTTTTTTATCCATTGCACCACCTGAAATTTTAGTTTTTTTAATTTGTATACCAAACTTTCCATTTCATTCAAATCTTCACAAACATGAACTACGATCCAAAATTCAGTTACCATTTGATAGAAGATACATCCTAATTTGAACGGATAATTGGCTTCCACTAGTTCTTGTTCAAATTGCAGTGCAATGGGTGAATGATATGAAGTGATACTAACCAAAACCCAAGATCTGTATCTCGTAACCTTTTCCAATAGGTCCTATGTCAAAGAAAACCTGTCAAGCCTTTTTCCAATCCCTTTTTCTCCCAAAATTTTGTTTTTCCATGTTGGGGTAATTCTCGCAGGAAGGATGTCCACTAGTTTATTTCTCTTAAAATACTCTTTGAAGAACTCAGCCAGAGGATCAACATAAGAAATTGTTCCCCAACACTCATAAGTATGCATAGTGAAATTTAAATCCCCTGCTACGAATAGATTCTTTAAGTTTAAGAGACCACTAAACTCCACATTTTCCCAAAAAGCTTTTCTTTCTTTGTATGGTGCATAAATATTTAAAAAATTCATAAATATTTAAAAAATTCAGTTCCTCATCAAAACTTTGCACTCTTACTTCTAGAAGAATGCTTGCACAAGTCTTAAAGGGTTTCAAATTGCATACCCGTGGATTCCAGATAGTTGCTAAATCTCCCGATTTCCCATCAACATATATAACACATATCTCCCAATCCCTTAAAATCTTCAAGTAGAATTCATATGCTTTTACACCCAGATTCATCGTTTCCTGAAACATATAGATATCCGCTTTGTTTTCCATAATAATGTGTTTAAGGGATCTATATTTTGGACTTCCCCCAAGTCCTTTGATGTTAAATGAAATACAATTCATTAGGAAACAATCTCCCGGGGTTTCTGTGCTCTAAGAACCCCCGATTATTTAAAACTCATGATTGATAAAAATATTTCGCTTCTTGAATTCTGGTGGATAAAGGAATGTAACCCGCCTCTTGAAGAAGTGAAGCATAATCTGTCTCTAAAGATCCCTCAAGATTTTTCTTCTTTTTCTTCTTTTTTATCGTTACATTTTGATGTCAGATTGAATTAATATGATTTTTTTCCAGAATTGACCACATGTTTATAAACACAAACTTGCATCAAAGTTTTTAACTAATCTCCCGAGAGAATATTCTCCATCCTATAATCCCTCTTGATTTCTTCCAAAACCCCAATAAAACATAATTTTCTCTAGTGTTAAAATCAA
>LPNX010239322.1:20514-71414 GCA_001517045.1 Pseudotsuga menziesii | reverse complement strand
TATATATATATATATATATATATATATATATAAGTATTAAAAGTTGAATATTAGTGTTTTAAATAGTATAAATTATAAATAAATTTAAAAAATTAAAATAATAATAATTGATAATTTTAATTTGTTTTTACATCTAAAATTGATAATGTTTTCAAAATAACATAATTTTTTATTTTATTAAAATTTATTCTAAATAGAAAAACCAATTTAAAAACGTTTATATATATTTATATATATAATAGGTGCTTTAAATTTTATAAATCCTTAATTAAAATAATTAATATCTCGTTATCAATCTTAATTAAGAGACTAATATTATATATAAATTGGTGTATTTCGATTAAATTGCATTTGTAAAGGAAACTGAGCATTCCATATGTCAAAGTCCCGTATTACATTTTTGAGTTTGTTAATCAAAATTAAAAAACTAAGTAGAGAACATACTTATTGGTAGCAATTACCACTTTTATAAGTTAAGATGGCAACAACTATGGAAGGACTTGAAAGTCGACAAGTAACATTGATTGATTTTGTGAACAAATCTTATTCTTTTGAACATCTTACTTTATACACATAATTTTATATTTTTATAACTAGCAATTGTCCCAAGGAAGGTGCAATAATACGCTGATAAGGTAGTTGTTAGCGAGTAAGCGAGGAAAAAAATGTAACATTAAAGCGAGGTAGTGGGAGATTGCAAGTAATACCAAAAAAGAATGGAGCACTTCAATGCATTGAAAAATCAGAAAATTAACAGTTTAACATCACATTATACAGTGAACATGCAATTGCACGGGAGAAATAAATCTGATGAAGAAAAGAAGCCAATGTGTAGTCATAATCTGGTTGTCCATGTGGTTCCAAAGTTCATAATTGTGCTAGCATAGGTTGTCAAAGCAGCTTGGAAAACAAACATTTGATGACGATTTATATAGTTCTAACTTCTCACATTAACAAAAGTCCAGTTCAAGGAGTAGACATGATAGCACTGTATGGTTTGGCAAAAATGGTACAATTTTGAAGACATTTCCCGCACTTCATAAATATAGAAAAGAACATCAAGAAGAGTAAAAGCAAAGATTTCAGTATATATATACATTTGATAATTCAAGGTAATAACACAGTATTAGTGAACACTCTTGACACAGTATGATAAGTAGCCAAACTAACCACTATCAATCCATCATACATCAATTGACATAATTGAAGACAATATCATTACCCATGATATTGTTTTAGATGATACAATGAGCTGCCAGCAACGATTCATTATCATCCAATCCATCAATAGATGATTGAAACAATTGCAAACAAAGTATTTATCAATAATTACATCTCTAGCCAAAACCACAGGTATCCGTTTACCCTTGCAAGCATCATCGCTTCCAAGAGTCAGGATTGCCTTCGGTCCATCAGGTTTTGAGAAACTGTGCAAAGTGAACCTTAAAACCTTTGGAGTGTTATCATTTGCATATTTTATTAAGGAGTTGTATTGTTTATCGTTACAGCTTGTCTGTATTTCAACTGATTATAATTATCTGCTAATTGACTGGAACTCGTATTGAGGTGAACCCATTATTCGCTGAATCCGTTTGCACTAGTGTATCATCCTCATCTTCTAGATCACAAAAAGAAATATCCTCTTCATTAGACAACCCTATTGCAGAATGTACAGATGCATCACTTTTACCTGGTTGTACCTGCAGGCAATTATCTACATCTGCATCCTCATCATTATGCTCCACATCCTCAGTAGATGTTGTGTGATTATACAAATTGTTTTGCCTAGAAATATGATAATCACCTTCAAAGTTATTGGCAATTTCTGGTGCCACTGTTTCTAGAGATACAGACTTGAAAGAATCTGCCTTTTCGCTGCTGTTTGTAACTGGTGAAAAATGCTCAAATTTTTGCTCTTGGAGGAATCAAGAGAATGTTCCTTTCTGGACTTCCCAAGCTTCCTCCAGCATTAGTTGATATGGCCTTGTTTATTTTCTTTGACTCCTTTGAAAACAATGCCCTGGCCTTTAATATATGCAAAACCAAAATAAAAGTATCAATTTTCTTTTGTTCTCAATACTCAAAAGGCCAAAGGCTCCAAATGATCCAGATAATTTATTTTTCACCTAAAAGAATTATAGTTGTACTCATTAGAACATGTAGAAGTTTAATTGAGAAGACAATGAATGTAGTAAAAATAAGTGACCAGGCTAATGCAATATGAAAAGCATTGCTGATGAGAAGGATAGATTTTCTTATTTCAAGCAAGCAGAACTCTGTGAAAAATGAGACTTGTCAGATGAAACCTAGTTTAAGATGTAGATCACACATGATTGAGCCAAGGTCTCTTATTGCATTTCATTCCACCTATATCAAGATATTGCAGATTCAAAAAGCACATCTACTATTAAAAGTCACACAATTTCAACAAAAAGCACAATTTCAGAGATCCAAATCACCATGCAGAGTTCTTTTTGCATATGTCCAAGAAACTAGAACTGAACGAGAATACGGAATACAGATGCTATAGCAAAATATTTTTATAACCTTGACTTCAACTACTTCACAGGAGATATCGGTATCACGGCCACAGATAGTTTGCAATGAAGCTTCAAACTCTTGATTTCCAGTCTTGGCCTGCATCATTATAAACAAGGCCTTCCCAAATTAAGTTTTCATTAAGCTTGTCACATTTAATACTGACATGTTAGAGAACTTCAGATGACTTTGGTGAAGACTAATAAGACGGTCTGGCATGAAGTATCATGTTGAGTTTCTAGTTCTTTTAACTGGTTTTAGTTTGAAAATTTATTACAAAGATGGTTTATACTTGACTTATAAGACTGTCTGGTTTTAACTTGTAGCATGTTGAATTTCTAGTTCTTTTAAATGGTTTTAGTTTGAAAATTTATTCTAAAGATGGTTTATACTTTATAGGTAATTTTTCACTGGTCAGAACTTTTTTTGAAATTGAACTCATAGCCAATAAGATTTCATTAAAAGTATAAACATTAAAATCACTTTAATTTAATATTTTTTTCTTCAAATAATATGTTTCAATTTCATTTTATTGGAATGCTTTCCATCTAAATCTAATCCCATGAAAATAATTCTTAAGTGATGGAATGAGTTAAATTGTAACTAGTTTGATTCTATGAATTATTGTCATTCTTGAATGTGACAAGGAACATTTAGCAGTGAAAGAAACACTTATCTATAAAATTGGTTTGGGTCAATTTGGACCAAAGTTCACTATCATATGAGAAGTATGTTATCCCAATTCAAAATCTACTCCAAATGTGCATTTTGCAATGCTGAGGAAACTTTTCTTCTTCTTCTCAATGCTCTCCGAGCATTTTCAGATAATTAACAGGTCTGCCCCTATCTCTTCAAGCTCTTGACTTGATGAATGACCATCCTTGGACATTCACACCTTGATGTGGAATTTATTGGCTTATAAATATTCTCAGGAAAGAGATCGTTTTGGGTTGTACAAAGGTTGGGGATGATTGCGAGTTTGTTAATAAGTTTCAACATAATGTGAGCTTAGTTCTTTGGACTAAATTATTTCCTAACTTATAACTATCAATGTGCTCTCAATGTTTGGCCATTTCTAAATATTGATAAATGATTTTGTTCTCAGTGTTGGATGATTTGTCAAATCTCTTTCAATCAAGATGCATTTTTCTCTTCAAGGCCTCTGTGCTACTAACCTTTAAGCCACTTAAACACTCTAACTTCACACCAACACATTTGCTGATTGTAGAGACTGTCCTTCTGTTTGCCTTGACATTTAATTGGATGGTGGCTTGAGTTTCTGCATGACCTAATTTTATTACACAGATGTGACCTTGGCACTTTTCTTATAGACACCCATTGCCTCACAATTACATGAGGTGATTAAATTTGAGAATTATTCATCTACTCACTTGAAGTTTTAGTCGATTGGTCCTCTTTCTTGGAAGCCTCCATGGTGAAATTCTTCTAACTTCACTTCATTTTATTATTAAGGTACAAATGAATCTGATTCATTACAAGGAAAATATCGTCAAGTTAGTATCCAATCAGAATGTAAAAACTAAAATGAATCTCATTCATTTTAAGAAAAATATTGTCGAGTTAGTATCCAAGCAGGTTGTAAAAATGAATTTGATTTATTTGAAAGAAATGATTGTCAAGTTAGTATCATCTAGTAAAAGATCATCTAGTATCCAAGCAGGATGTAAAAGATCATCTAATATCCAAGCAGGATGTAAACAACAGTGATCATTTTGCTTAACATATAGGCATAAAGTGTTTTTGTTTTTTAGTTATGTTAGTGACTTTCACGTTTTGCTCATTCCATCTTGGGCCTCCAATAAAAATTGGATCTTAAACTCTAATGAATTTTGATATTTTAGAAGGTCATCAACTAAATCTGACAGTTCGGAAGTATGGAGTTTTCTATTCACGCTTTCCTCATTCCATCTTGGGCCTCCAATAGAATTTGGATCTTAAATTCTAATGATTTTTGATATTTTAGAAGGCCATCAACTAAATATGACAAATTTTGATATTTTAGAAGGCCATCAACTAAATATGATAGTTCAGAAGTATGGAGTTTGCTATTTTCAGACCTAGGGCTAGCTTGATTATTGAGTTTTTTTTTCCAGTCTTCCTAAGTACTTCTTACCATCAATGGAATAATTATAATTTACTCTGTTACTATGATTTAGCTGACTCTGGAATTTATGCACCTTTCATACATCTTGAATAGTTACTTGGTCATTTTTCCAATTGTAATTAATGACAACAAACTAACTGTGAAGCCTTTGCTATAACAGAACCATAACAAAAACTGAGACAAAATGTCAACACAAATCCCTAAACCTAAACAAAACGGTACATTTAAATTGTAAACATAAAGATGCCCTACTAATAGCAATAAGCATAATATGTCATAGTAATCACTAGTGATTCAACCAGATGTTCAGACAACTAATTTAAAGAAGATATCAATATGGCACTTCCAACAATACTAGCATATCCCGGACCATGACTGTGACAAAAAAACAATAGACCTTATGTTCGAACTGCCATCAGATTCATAATTGACTTGTATGGTATATATAAACATTACTTCATACTTCTTAACAGACTCATTAATAGCTAACCAACCATCATGCCATGATCAAAGTGTGTGAAACCATTAATATTGTGAACAATAAGGGCAAATATTATGCCAACATCCCTTCACGGTTCAGAGGGAAAATCCACCTAATACTGAATTCAATAGCATTCTCAAAACCCAGCATATGAGTGACAGGTATAATTGCATTCAATAGCATTATGAGAACCCGGTGTATGAGTAACAAGTATAATTGCATGCAATAGCATTTTCCCAACCCAGTGTACGAGAAACAAGTATAATTACAAACAGAGAATCCAAGCTAGGTGCTATGTTCATTACCTCCGTGTCAAAAATCTGTAACTTGAATTTCTATTTTTATTTTTTAGTGCTTGTTAAGATGGATATAAACTAATACTTAATTCAGGAGAAAAATTGGAATTTTACTCTGAAGATAAATTAAGAAGAAATCTTTTCCAGAATATGCCAGGCCTAACTCCTGGTACTCTTCATTTTTAAAGAATTACATCATTCAGCTTGATTGCTTGAAACATTCCTAATAATGCATCTTGAAAACCCAAGGACATCTAAAGTTAATATAATAAACAGATACAATTCATAGTTAAGTACCATAGAAAACTGAAGGAAAATGCTTGCATACAGACCAATGAAGATGTATCATTAAGCTCCTATATTGATAGTTAATTATATCCTTCAAATTGCTTTGAAGATCAGATCTTCTCACCTTACAATAACAGGGCCTTATAGTTAAAACCCTATTGCCGATAGTTATTGACTAGATACCAATTTGATTAAAACCCTATTGCTGATGGTTATTGACTAGATACCAATTTGATTAAAACCCTTTTTTTTTCTAGCCAGTCAAGAGCAATAAATTATTGAGAAATGCTAATGACGATATACAGTATGAAATTTAGAAGATAATGGCTGAGTCTGATCAGTGGCAATAGAAGATGAAGATGCTGATGCTGATGATTTATTTGAATCATGTTATTTATTTACCAGCTGAATCCAAGAAGCATTGCTAGGAACACCTTGATTCACGGCGAAGACCATGGAGTAAGTTGGAGGAGCAATAATTGCACTTGGCGGAGAAGTTGCAGTTATAGTATGTGCTGATGCACCAAGACCATCAGGAATAGCAGATGAAACCTCCAACTTAATCAACCTCTGACCCTGAGAAAATGAATGTATTGAAAAAGGAGCACTTGCCATATATACTTTGATAATTCCCACAACAGGAAGCTCAACAGAGACCTTGACGGTGAAGCTGGATCCATAGGAAATAACATCTGGAGCTGTGGTAAATCTAGGATGCCGATTAGCCCTATAAGGCCCGAGATACTTGGGCGAAAAGGCTTCAATTCTGAGCTTTGTAGGAAATGTTGTAGTATAATTATAATTATAATTAGGATTACTACCTGCAACCAATATCCTACCATTTGGAAGCAAAACCGAAGTGGAATGATACATTTGCAGTATAGTAGTAGGATTCAAAGTCATGAACCTCACGCTAGGAACTGCAGAGGGCTGACACATAACTGGATTCAGGCATGGGCTGGATGCTAAACCGAAACCCTGTGAACAAGCCTGTGCACCATTTAGAATCATAATATCTCCTGTAGGAAGCATGACCATGTCTCCCATAATCCTCACAAATGGCATGTCCTCAATAGCCCATGAAGTTGCATCATCTGTTGCCACCATTCTTCCACAACTACCATTTTCAGAAAGAGGAATCCTTTCAAGGTAAGCACCATATCTTGCACCTCCACATATAACAATCTCCCCCTTTGCATAATTATCCTCTAGTGTCAAGGGAAACATCGCAGATGACCCGACAGAGGGGTAATTTCTAGGACCACCCTCCAATGCAGGGTATTGTTTTAGGATAGTGTTTCCTTTATAATCATAGAGAATTGACTCAGTGTTCACAAAGATAAATAGATTGTCATTGGGTAGCAAATGAACATAAGGATACAGATTATCCAACTGGTCATCTCCGGATTGGGCTAGAAATGGCATGGCAACGGGCTCTTCGGAACTTGGGGGATAGTACTTAATACTGTGAGTATCCTTTCCTCCAACAATAATAACTCTCCCATCAGGAAGGATTTGGTTAGTTGAATACCAACGTCCTTGTTTCAGCTCCTCATCTTCCAGCTTAGTCCAGTCACAGAGCTCCTCAGGAGGACAAGGGGTAAATTTTATGATCTTCTTGTTGCCATCCATGGCCCCTCCTGTCTGCAGCAAAGTTCCATTAGGGAGAATCTGGCCAGAAGAGCACCATGTGTCTGTAAATATATTCAACGGTCGAATCTCATTGGTGGCAGGGTTGAAGAGCGTGGAATGTGCACTACAGTCATGCTACAGGGCTTGGTCATTAGGATTATCTCTACATTTCCCTTTTGGTAAATTGATCCTGCTCTCTCCAATGTATGTCCTATCCAGTAACACCACTGTTCCATAATGGGTCACTGTAGTGTGCATTGATGCAATTCTTCCATTCTCCACAAGCAATTCCCATGTTCCAGGGAGTTCAGCATCTACAACTCTGAAAATCATTAGATTTAATAGTACAACTGTATATATACTCACATGATTCAAAGGATTGTAGATTGACAGAGTTTCAGTAATTCCTTGTGATTTTCCAAAACCAGCCATCTTGGAGATTCTGGGATGAAAAAGAGTCCAAGCATCAAGAAGGTGCAAGGGGCAATACCTACACTTTGGGTAACAATATGAATGTCAGTTCTCAAAACTGTCTAAGTGCTAGAGTTTCAGTAATTCCTTGTGATTTTCCAAAACCATCCATCTTGGAGATTCTGGGATGAAAAAGAGTCCAAGCATCAAGAAGGTGCAAGGGGCAATACCTACACTTTGGGTAACAATATGAATGATGGTTCTCAAAACTGTCTAAGTCCTCGTATAGACAATGAGATTGCACAAGAAACTCCCACAAAGGACAATACTTGGCAGGTTGGCAACTCGTCCTCTGGAACTGGAAGCTAAAGAACATCCAAAAAGTTTGTAGGATGATAACATTTCCAATGGCTAGTTCCTGATGTAGGTGAAATGGATTGAAGTGAAGAAAAACAACACTATTGAAGAAAAACTAAAGAGGCCCTCTGGTTGTAGAAGTTTTGACTGTTTGGGATGCAGGGTTTGCATGCAGTAAAAGGGTATAATATGGGCCAAAATATTCAGAGCACTCATTATGAGGCAACTTATCTTGGGGTTTAACACCTACAGATAATCTGTGCTGCTTCTTGAAGAAATATATGAATAGATAAGCTAAACCTC
The DNA here is from genome assembly GCA_001517045.1 of Pseudotsuga menziesii. Classification (NCBI taxonomy): domain Eukaryota; kingdom Viridiplantae; phylum Streptophyta; class Pinopsida; order Pinales; family Pinaceae; genus Pseudotsuga; species Pseudotsuga menziesii. Next base: position 62,983 of record LPNX010239322.1, on the reverse strand, counting down.
ATAACACCAACAGCAGGAAAAGAATATTGACCTCATTGTGAATAGTGTAACCCTTGCCTCCAAGAAGCACCAATGGAATAGTAAATGACCAAAGAAATCAAACACAGTCTACATGCCCTTTGACTGACAAATTGAAACAACGTAGCGTATAACTTGATGCTTCATGAACGTAGCGTAGTTTGATGAAGCATGAGACAACTCCAATTTGTTACGATTAAAATTGGATGGTGCTATCCTTTTCAGAGTATAATTTACCTTATATTTATTTTGTTTACATTAATTTCCATTTCACAATGACTGCAAATTTCGTTGGAATGGTACACGTATTACATAGTTTCAACCAACAAACTTTAAAATTATCATAAAAATATTTTGGTAAGAATTCTCTTTTCATGGACGTCTGAACTCCATATTTTTTTATATAACTGTAAGTTTGTGCCATACTTCAATCTCACAATTTATACATAGGGCAATGATATAAACTCTAACACTTCCTATTTTTTTTAGCCATTAATGGTACCAAACTTTTGGTACATGATTGTGTCGAGGCATAGTGTCCATTTGAACAAAATTAACTTGTAAACTACTTCTATTCAAAGGGCCATTGTTACCCTACTTTAAATCTCGCTTGATCTTTCGTATTCTTATCTTACAAGCCCATTTTCTCACAAAAGCAAGCCACCCCTCTTGTTTGCTTATTCATAATTTGAAAAGCCAACTTTAACTTCAATGTAAAGGCCTATTTTTTCAGCATCTCTTATATACCTTAAGCTCACCAAGCAATTATAGCAGCCCAGAACATAGGAGGGTCCTTCACAAGAACCAACACAAGTTGCTCTTACGTAAAGTACTTTTTAGTTCATTCTGGTCTTATGTAAAGTACTTTCTAGTTCATACTGGTATTTGGATTGGAAATGTTGAAAAACACTTTTTCTTCATGACTTGAAGTGAACTATAGAGTGCATATTGAGAATGCTTCTTTTTTCCATTGAAGTCTGTGATTTGATTTGATTGAAGATGCAAGTGCAAATTCTAAAATATGTTCAATTCTAAGTTTTAGTACAGTTGTCTATATTTAAGCTTATTCTTTACTTTTCCTGTGGAATCATCCATCTCTCCTGTTACATTTCAGTTTTTATGACTTAATGCTTTATCCAAAACAATTTAGAAAATTTCTTTTTTACTGGAGTTTGGTGAAGCAAAAAATCCAAAGGGGACACAATTTTAGTTTTTCTTTTAGATTGTTTTAGTATTTTTGAAACTTTTAGAGACCCTCAAAACCTCTGGGACATGAAAAGCTATCTTTGAAACTTTAACATATAAAACTATGCCAAACATCAAATTTTTGCAGAATTTCTACTTTCTCCATCTTCAAATAGCTTTTTGCACCCTCTTGTATAGGAAACTTGCCTTACTCATTTATCATTTATCCTCGACATGCCAGAACTCTATGGACATTGATTTGATTCATATGAAAGTGATAACATAACTTTAAGGTCTCTAGACTACAATGACTTTAGAATCCATTAATTAAAAAGGGAAAATGACTTGCAGAGTGCACTCTGCACTGAATGGATTCTAAAGTCCCCAAATGAAAAAAGGCTTCCTCCTCCTGTGTAAAATTCCGGTTCCCTCAGGGAATCTATAAAGACTTATCACAACTTGTGTTACAAACATTTCCAGATAAAAATTTTTTAACGTGTGTCAAAATGCTGGTTGACTTAAGGAATCTACAAAAACTCCATGAAATACTTTCACCTTTTCATTTTTATTCCGTAGCTTATTATTTTATTCTATTCCTATTAAGAAAATCTTCAGAAGCTTATTACATATGCAATTTCCCTCGCACCTTTAAATAACTATGCACCCAGAGAATACAGGGGCACTCCATTGGTCTAGTGTCTACGTGCATATATTTATGTGCAGTATAGAAGGTTCACGAAATCTAAAAGATGTATTCCATGCATTGAACATAGACATTCATCTACATTTTATGCTATTTAGGAATTCATGTCCAGTAAAAGTTGGTTCTTGCAGAAGCAAGAGCAGTAGAAGAGAATGGATTGTTTTTGTTGCTTATGATTCCTCCTCTTCTTAAACTATGCAGACTATAGAGGAAGAAGATGGGAAAACAAGTATAAAACAAAAATAAGTAGGGTGTAGAGTAAAGTTTGAGACATTAAATGGGTGCAAGCTGGGAATCAACAGATATCCTGAAAATAAGGAAAATAAGGGATTGCTACTTCTAGCAGCCCCTTCAAGCCTCACTTTGGCACGGGTGTTTTACCTATTGCTAATCAATTTCAGCAGCTGGGTCCCATACCATGTTGAAAATTACATAGGTTACGAAACTATTCCACAAATTTCCCCAATCTCATGGAAAATTACACAGGTTATGAAACTATTCCACAAATTGCCCCAATCTCATGGAAAATCACACATGTTATGAAACTATTCCACAAATTGCCCCAATCTCGTAGAATTCTTAGTGTTGTTCAACAATAAGTAGAACAAATCTAAACAAATGATAAAAAACAAATCCTGAACAGTATTCAGCATTCAAAATCATCACAACTAATAAATCACTGTGCAAGCATCATTGGGAATTCAAAATCAATATAATTATTCCTGATCCACAATAGATTAAAAAAATACCGTTATACTAAAAGAATGGATCAGATTGGGCGTACTGAGTGGTTTTACAAACAACTGTAACTGATAATGTTCCAGGTGAGAATCATCATAAAACAATAGTTAAACTAGAGGGATTATTATAAAAACATAACAACATATATAATTTACCAAACCACAGAACACTGCAAGAGAGTTTGCATAATTTTATAAAAAAAAAGTGATGGACACTCCACGCTTTAAAGACAACAAATTTGCATAGAAATGAAACTGCACAGAATGAAATCTAGGAGGAGTGGAAAAACAAAGTACCTGTGCTTTTTTCCTTTTCTTTGGCTCTTTGAATCAGAATTCCTGCAAAGGTATTCCTAGAAACAATGCAACTTCTCTGTGCAAACCCAAATAGTGCAAATCCTTTAAAACCGCAAACTAAATGTGACCAGTAAACACCATTTATGCAGGAGGGAGTGGCGGTCGCCATGAAAAGATGTTCAACCAACTCCTCCATGAATAGCAAGCTATCTATGGGGTTTAATAAATTTAGAATAAATGCCAAACTGAGAAAGCTGAGAAAAAAACACACGCCATCCTCTGATCATCTGACCAACTCTAGAGTCACTTCATGTTTCCTTAAAGCTCAACGAGGATTGTAAACTGAAGGGAAAAAGGAATACTGTAACCAGAAAGTGTTATGAGTGATAAACCCTAAATGTCTTCATAATGTGTTGTGTTCTCTGGTACTAATGTGCTGCAACACATGACTAAGCTGTTGAGAACCCTAAAGGAGTTAGGGTTACCTTCCAAGTTCAGTTATCTCTCAACATCGACCATTAAACCAAAACCAGGGCTCTTTCTATAGCTATTGCTCTGACCTCTCCAGAAATTGTCAGACGGGCTCTTTCTATAGAAATCACAGGACGAGCTCTCCAGAAATCGCCTCACGACACTCCAAAAATCGCTGGACAAATGTGGTTATGACCAACTCAAGAGTCACCTCACGGCTCTCCAAAAATTGCCAGACTGTAGAAGAAAGAAAAACATGAAACCTGGCAGTTTAAACGGTGTGAAACGTGGCTGAGAACACATGGCAGATAGCTACTCGCCTGAAGGCCGATGATGCTACAGTGTTCCCAAACCTAGCTTCTGAGAGAAAGATGTCTTATGGCATAAATATTATCTTGGAAGTAAACCTTTTTTTATGAAGCCAAGATCAGTTTACCTTGAAAGTTGTACGAAATAAATTGATTTACCTTTGCTTGGAAATTGACATTCTGCATAATATAGAGGAACAACTTAAGAGCTCCCTGATGGACGAGGGCTGGTTGATCACTATTGCCCTTGAGGCAAGCAGAGAAGACCTTGTTGTCAGTTTGTATATTGCCTTCTCCATATTCGCTCCCATTGAAAATGCAACGCAACATATGCAACACCTTCATATTCATTCACACTAAAACTCTCTGAGTTGCTTGCAAGATGTGACTCTTCCCAAGCCTTGGACAGTATTCCGGTTGAAAGAAGGAAAGTTGCAATCTCCTTACCAATAGTGAACCTGCAAAAAGCATTTATGTAAATTAGCACCATATGGGAAGATGAGAATGGACTCATCTCCATTCTGAACCGTGAGTAATAATTATACAAAATTGAGAAGTTTTGTAAACAAGTAACAAGTGAGGAGGTATCATTCAACACTGATCCATACATGCTCATTAAACAACCAGACACAACATATAAATGGTATCCTAGAATTGCTATACTTTATAGTATCACTTTCCGATGCATTCTCACATGCTTATAGTATCCCTTTCTCATGCTAAACCCCACATGCCTATTAAAACATCTAAACAGCTGAACATAACATACAAAATGACATCTTGAAATTGCTTTTATGACTATAAAAAAAATTACTAAATGTTATTTCATACTAATCCATAATAGACCATAATTCTGCCAATGGAAGTATTCACAGATGTAGTGATATACCACAATTTTGCGGATATACCATAATTATGTGAATAAAATATTCATAAAGATAGTGATTTTCCTATAACATAAGAGTTGAATGGTTACAGTGTGAATATCCTTAACTATCAGTACTCTATCATACCCTTTCCCATACTATCCCCACATGCTCATTAAAAGAGCCTGAATATGGAAAATACAAAGCATCTTGAAATTGTCCTACAACTATAAAAACCAACTATCTAGAATAAATCAATGGCTTGGTGAGCACTGAGCAGTAATACCTATTCTAACTTATTCTTAATGGGTATGTAAAGCTTCTTCAAAGGACTCCCAACTCTAGAAATAAGAGCAAGTCTTGTTTTTTTTGGCCTTTTAAGATTAAGCATAGGGAATACCATATAGAAAGCTAAACCATTTCTTAATAGTCTTTCTATGCTTGGTAGAAGTACAATCCATTCTTTATAACCATTTGGTCAAATGCTTATAAAGAGGATATTGGTTAAACGAGCATCCAAGGCAAATCTAGACCCCGCTAATGTACAAAATGGAATATGTTCCAGAATCCAACATCTCAACTACTGTTCTAACAAAAAGTAAAGTGCAGCTAGATGCATACCTTGAAAGGAAAAGTACCAGGTGGAAGCTTTATAGTAAGCAATTCTCTTAAGCGACGAATAGCCTTAACCTTGTTTGACAAAATGTCGAGCAGTGGTAATAGCTCATTAGTCTGGAGAGGAAACTGAGATGTGAGCCACAGGACTGGCCTTAATCCTTTCTTATACTCACTTGCATTTTTGCTATTATTGACAGGGAGCTTATGCCCGCGAGTTGTTTCTATACTTATTGACTTTCTACCATCTGTCTCTTTTCCCTTCCTATAATCATCTACCCTGTAATCAGTATGCCTTGCATCAACATACCTTCTACCACGCTCAGGTGAATATCTTCCAGCTTTCATCGGAATCCTTGTAGCCGAATCGCCGAGCAGATCACTAACTTTTCCTTCTACACTCAAAGAACTCCTAGGTGGCACAATCTTTTTGTTGTCTTGTTTCGCATTCTGCTTACCCCAACTGAATCAAACCTTCTTCTCTTCCTTGACTTCCTTAAGTCCCATTGCCTCAACAACATCCCCATTATATTTGGCACCAGATAACAAACCCATGTTGTGTTTCTCTTCCCTGTGAAGGAATTCCTCCCTTCCATAGCAGCTATGGCAGTGTCCAACATCCAATGCCTCATCCTCCTGCATTCCATCATCCCCAATTTCCAAATGATCTATCTTCAAGGCATTCTCTAGCTGCTTCTCCTCCTCCTCTGTCAACAGACATGCATAATCCTCCTTAGTCTCATATCTCTCATTATCAATAGTATAGATATCCCCTGCAAAGGCTGCAAACAGTTCCTCATCAGTCATCACCCCAAGAACCCGCCTGGACTTCACACTAAGCATCACATGGTGCATATCATAGATCTTGGACTTCCAAGGCCCGACCATCTCAGCCTTCTCTTACCTTCTCCAAGTGATTTGAGGAACCAACTCAGCTTGAGTAACATCAATCCCAGGCCTGTACATTTTCATCTGTGACATCGCAGCGACTTCCTGCACAATATCGACATCAAAAGGCTGAGATCCGGCACTATCCAATGCATTAATAATTTCCTTATCCTTGTGGTATAACACACACAGAGACCCAGGTGCGACCCTCTCTTCCTCACTCCCATCCCCAAGAAACAAAAAGCTCTGATCTGATCTCTGAATCCGAAAACCATCAAACCCCGCAATGGTCATATCAGCTCTCAAATTGGACCCTCTTTTCCATATCTTGTATGTATCCAAAGGCACAATGTAGCCAATGAAGGGTATCACAGAGCTCTCAAAATGAAAAGTTATCTCCATATAAAAATCCTATATTTGCTTCATGGCAGCCACAACCCTGGGCACCCTCCTGCACCATTTCGCCCAGGTAAGGGGCTGATAATGATTCATGATGATCATAGCAAAATTCCCTCTTCCCGTGAACATACCGCTTCCTGTAAGGCACTCCAGCCCTACTCATTCTGCAGAATCCAATCCGCACCTGCATACATGAGCATCTCGGCCGCCTGGGCATCCCCCATTCGCACGGCCAGATGCAGAGTCACTAATTATTCTTAATGTGATCAACTCAACTAGTCAAATAATTAATTAATTAATGTACTATTGAATATAGAGAGTACTGCAAGGATAACAATACACTCCATGTTTTCAATAGCTACTCCATGTTTTCAATAGCTGGCATTATGGTGCTCATCTAAATCATTTTCTAAGAAACTCCTGATTTGTTGCATAACACTGTAGAAATTTACAATGTGGTACAGGGCTCTAATATTTAAAAAGAAAGAAACATATAACTAAACTCTTGTAGCTACCTTTACCAAATGAAACAACTATGTTCTCTTCGTATATGTGCACAATTTAGCTATGACATCATACAAGAGAGATGATTTCCTCTCACATATTTATGTCATGTTATACAAAAAATATCTACAAAGATTTTCAACTCTTTCTTCGAGTGCATCTAGAGCTAAAAAGGTATTGACTAAACATATAGATCAACAACAGGGTACAAGCAACTTCGTGTCCAGCAAATAATATCCATGCATTCAAATAAAACTATAATGCATTGACCCAATGGCACTATGCTCTGCACTCACAATTAAATTGCAATGTCAAAATGACTCAAAGCATGCTATTATCAACATGTATTGATTTGTCAAAGCAAACCTATAAGCTTCTAGTTATGTATTGATTTGAAATTTGCTACAATATAAAAGTAGAGATTGATGTTTCATTTTAGATAGATTGCTTGATTATTAATCTAAAATTCCTGTTTCAAGATTGGCCAACACTTTCAGTGCTTGACTTGATAATCAAACATGTCATAGATGTTTTGCAAGTCTCTTCTGAATAATCATTTAACATACTACTCTGTTTTTTTTAATTTAATTTAAAGCTTGCTAATGAAAAAAACCATGGGAATTCACAAAAGAATATTCATTAAATGACAATCAAGAATCAACAACCAAGCTAACCACAAAAATTGAAAAATTGCCAAGATTTTCAAGTTGAAACAGGGCTTTACATACTATTTTGTTATTCTACCCATCAAAACAAGATGTTGCAGAATATCCATATCTATTGGAGAGATAGTTCTTAAACACTAAGATCCCAAGGCTCTATGCAAAGATTATGTGAAAAAAAACCTGCCTACTCAATGACATATGTTTGAAACCCCCCATCCCCCACACAGAATGTTAAAGCAGGAAGAAGATATCATACTTGGAGTTGGAATGGTTAGAATTGGTTGTCGCGCATTTATAAGAACCAAACTTTCTCCACGAGAAACCAAGTGATCGAGAGCCCAACGGACTACATATTCACTATTATTACCCTTGTCAACAGCCACTACAACAATTCTATACCTCCTGTCTTTTTCTTCATCCTCTTCCTTCAGAATCTCAAGGCTGTGATTGATATCAAGATCCATATTAGGAACCTTCACTTTCAGAAACTGGTCTCTCTACCGAAGTATCACCCTATACTTGTAACATCCCACTTTTATGATAAAGAAAAGAATGGAGCAGAAACAATACGGGCAAATGATTTCCTTCTCATTATTCAGAGGAGTTTAAATAGGAAATACAAAACAATATTACTGTGGGTGAATACCACAGTTAGGTAAATACCGCCGTGGGTTACCTAACTCTCTAACCTAACTACGGGTGAGATTACTCTCTTCAACACACCCCCTTAATCTCAACTGGTAGTAGATTATCAGTACTGTCTATGCCAAAGTGCTCTCTCTGATATACAAATGCAGATGTTCCCAGTGGTTTGGTGAACATGTTAGCTAACTGCTCCTTAGAGCCACAAAACAGTAAAGAAATTTGTTTTTCATTGACTAACTCATGAATGAAGTGATAGCGAGTGTCAATGTGTTTACTTTTTCTATGAAATACATTATGTTTAGACAATTGCATTGCAGAGTTAATATCACAGAAAATAGAAGTGGGATATTTTGGAGTGTGTCCCATATCTTTCAACAGTCTTCTTAGCCAAGCTGCATGGCAAGCTGCTGTGGTGGCTGCTACATATTCTACTTCTGCAGAAGACATGCTCACAATGGGCTATTTCTGAGATGCCCAAGAGATCAGATTTGTACCAAAATGGAAAGCATAACCAGATGTGCTTTTCCTATGATCAAGACTACCTGCAAAATCAATGTCAGTGTACCCTGTAAGAGTACTGTCTGGTGTATGAGTGTACCAGAGGCCATATCCAAGTGTGCCTGCAACATATCTCAGTATTCTTTTTCCAACATTCTAGTGAGAGTTTTTGGGAGACTCCATAAATATGGAAATAAGACTGACAACATACATCAAATTAGGTCTAGTTGCAGTCAAATACATTAAACTGCCTACCAATTGTTTATAGAGTGTATTGTTTACTGCTGGTTCATCACCATTCTTGGTTAACTTGGTGCCAAGAGCTATAAGGGTTTCTGCTGGTTTACATTTATCCATTCTGAATCTTTGCAAAATATCAGTAGCATACTTATGGTGGCAGATAAAAATACCTTTATCAGTTTGAGTAACTTCTAGGCCAAGGAAGTACTTCATTAGTCCTAGATCAGTCATTTCAAATTCTTTTTTCATGATTGTCCTAAAATCTTCAAGCATCAAATTACCAGTGTAAATAATGTCATCAACATAAAGACATACCATCAATATTTTACCTTGCTCTGTTTTGACATACATAGTGGGCTCATTGTTGCTTCTGTTGAAACCATTGTTGATGAGGTAGGAGTCAATCCTACTGTACCAAGCTCGTGGAGCTTGTTTTAGACCATACAAGGCCTTTTTGAGCTTATACACTTTGTCTTCATTACACTTGACAGTATAACCAGGTGGCTGGTCTACATAAACTTCTTCTTCAAGAATGCCATTAAGAAAGGCAGATTTCATATCCATTTGATACATAGGCCATTGATTTTGTGCTGCAATGGCAAGTACAGCTCTGATGGTATCCATCCTTGCTACAGGAGCAAAGGTTTCATCATAATCTATACCATACTTCTGTGCATAACCTTTGGCAACCAACCTTGCCTTGTTCTTTTCAAGTTCTCCTTTTTCATTCAATTTGGTCTTATAGACCCATTTGACTCCAATACTGGTTTTGTCTGTAGGGATGTCAACAAGATCACAAGTCTGATTTTTCTCTATTGCATTAATATCTTCGTTCATGGATTTTAGCCACTGTGCATCCTTTACTGCATCATTAAAGGATGTGGGCTGACAGGAGAAGAGAGCAAACTGAAGTTGTTCGTCAAGAATTGGAGTCTGTTCATATAACTCTGTCAAGCTTTTGGTTTTCCGGTTCTGTGGTGGACCATCTGCTGCATCTTCTTGCTGTTGTACTTCCAATATTGGAACTCTGATAGGTAGATCTGGCTGATATGAGTGATATTCATGTTGTATGTCTGAAGGATCACTCCATCATTTGTCTTCAGTGAACTTTACATCTCTTCTCACCACAAGTTGCTTGGTGACAGGATTATATAGCTTGTATGTCTTGTGCTGTTCACTATAACCAGTGAAGATGCAGCGCTCACTTTTCTTGTCTAACTTTCTTTTGAGTTCATCAGGTATATGCGCAAAGGCAACAGAACCAAATATTATGAGATGTGAGACACTAGTCTTAGTGCCACTCCATGCTTCTTCAGGAATCTTGTCTTGGACAGTTACTATGGGTGATCTATTGAGCAAGTAGATTGAGCATCCAATAGCTTCAGCCCAATACTCATTTGACAGCTTCTTGTGTGACAACATGCTACGAGCCATGTTCATGATGGTCCGGTTCTTCTGTTCAGCAACTCCATTCTGTTGTGGAGTGTATTCGGTGGTGAACTGTCTCTGAATGCCATGCTGCTTACAAAATTCTGAAAACTCATGTGAATCATATTCACCTCCACCATCTGACCTGAGCATTTTAATGGAATTTCTAGACTGTTTCTCAGTGAGAGCCTTGAACTCTTTAAACTTGGAGACGGTCTCTGATTTGTGCCTGAGAAAATAAATCCATGTTTTTCTACTAAAGTCATCAATAAAGGTCAGAAAATAAAAACTGCCTCCTATGGATTGGGTTTGCATGGGTCCACAGAGGTCTGTATGAACTAACTCAAGTTTCTCTTTGGCTCGAGATGTGGAAGTGGGAAAACTGTCCCTATGATGTTTACCAATGATACAATCCTCACAGGTGCTGGATTGTTTATGAATAACTGGTAATCCTTTGACCATTGACTGTTTGTGTAGGAGATGGAGACTTTTGAAGGGAAGATGACCGAATCTACAGTGCCATAACCAGGATTGATCTTCTCTAAAAACTGTATGAACTACAGGATGTGGAAGGTTAGCACTCCTAATTCTAAGAGGAAAGATTCTATTCTTGGTGATTTCAACTTTGGCTATGAGTCTCTTACTCGGAGGTTTATCATAAATAACACAGTATGTATCATGAAACCTAACATCATACTTATTCTGAATTAATTGACCTATACTGATCAAATTTATAGTCAAATGAGGTACATAAAACAACTCATGAATGGAATTTTTTTCATTTTGATTACTAAGTACAGGAACAATACCTTTTCCTTTTGCTGGAACCAGGGAGTCATCTCCTAGCTTGATATTCGTGATAACCGAGGAATCTAGACTAGAGAATAATGACTTGTTACCTGCCATGTGATTGCTACAACCGCTATCTAGTAGCCATAGATCTGAGCTGCAATGTTTTTCAGTTGCTTGATAAGACAGAAACATCACCTCTGATGAGCCTTCTTCTTCTTTGGAGACATTGGATCTGCTGTTGTTCTAGTTATTGTTCTGGTCCGCTTGCTTCTTTCTGCATTCATGTTCATAGTGCCCATACTTCTTGCAGTAGTTACACTGAACATTGGACTTATTGGTCCATCTCTTGCCTCTTCTCCTCTGACCTTAAGAGTGGTGAGAGTGTTCTGAATGCTCTTATTGTTCATGATTGTGATTGGTTCTGTCTTCTATAGATCGAGACCATCGGCCTCTTCTTCCTCTACCTCGTCCTCCTCTGCCTCGACCTCTATTTAGGGAATCCTGAGTGTTGAATGCATTGGTCAACGATTCTTCTTCTTGAGTGAATCGCGCTTCATGAGATAAAAGAGATCCAATCAACTCTTCTAAGGTGAATTTAGACAGATCTTTGGCTTCTTCTATGGCAGTCACTACCATAGCAAATTTTTTGGTGAGACACCGAAGAATCTTTTGAACAACTATTTTTTGTTCTAGTGGTTCACCATAGGTTTGGAATTGGGTCACAAGACCCGAGACCCTAGTCATGAACAGATCTATAGATTCTGATTCCTTCATCTTTAAAATTTCAAACTGAAGGCGTAGGGTTTGCAGTCTTACTATTTTAACGCGATCGGTTCCCTTGTAAGCTAATGCAAGCAAATTCCAAGCCTGATGTGCACTGGTAGCACCTGAGATCCTTGGGAAAATGGACTATTCAATGCAACTTTGGATCAGCCATGTGGCTGTGAGATCTCGGTCTCGGCGAGCTTCGAGAGCATTTTTCTGTGCATTATTCATTGCGGCCAGAGCAACCGCTTCAGGTTCTATGAACTCGGTTTTCACCATATCCCAACATTTGTTGAGCTGCATAAATGTCTTCATTTTGATAGACCAAAATTCATAGTTAGCTCCGGTGAAAACAGGTCCGGAGATCGGCTTCAAAGAGCTGGTATTAGCCATCTGATATGACTAAAAAAAATTTTCCCTTGTTATTTTTTAAAATAAAAAAACAAAACTGTGCTTAGCCCCTTTTTGAATATAGAAAAAAAAAATCTCAGATGTTGGTAGGGCGATTTCAACAAGAAATTGAAAAAAAAAACAAAATCTTCACACTTTTTTTTTAATCAAGCTGTCAATCACCTGTGATGAACGACAAATTAGATGGAGCAGATCTGCTTTGTACGGATCTGCTGAGTCTTCTTACCGAATAGATCTCGGAGAATCGGTAAAAAGAAATATTTCCGAATAGATCTGTGTCCAAAAACGGCCGCCTGGAGAGTGCATGTGCAAGAGGAAGTTGATCTTTGTTCCAAATGGCTTCTAAGCTCCGTAGAGTGCTTTCCACTCTGTGAAAAGGCTTACCCCAACAATGGAAGGATCAGGCCTTAGGCTTTGATACCATGATAAAGAAAAGAATGGAGCAGAAACAGTACGGGCAGATGATTGCCTTCTCATTATTCAGAGGAGTTTAATTAAGAAATACAAAACAATATTACTGTGGGTGAATACCACAGCTAGGTAAATACCGCCGTGGGTTACCTAACTCCCTAACCTAACTACGGGTGAGATTACCCTCTTCAACATTTTATAGCTTGGCCTCTGTGCCCTAACATGAAAATTGCTCAGGCAAAAACCAATTCTTACCCTCAGAACCAAGAAAACCTATTGGATACTGAGATTACGAACTTCGGGTTTCATCAAAAGAGTTGTACTATTTGCAATGCGTTTCTCATCTATATCCCACCAAATTCATTGCACGAAGTCAAACGAATATGTAGTTCTAAAACTAATATTTCTCTGAGTTATATACTTTTCAATGCCAAAGTGGGCGGTAGGAAATTACCCACATTAGCCTTTGAAATTACATGAAAGCTGTGATATGTCCTACTAAACATGCGAAAGAAGCACTTAATTTTTTGTAAAGAGCTTCATAGAGAAGTCAAGAGAGTAATTATTGCTCATGAATTCATAAGAAATTGCAAACCGCAAGGGAATTATATTAAAAAAAACAATAACAAATCGTATCCAGGAGTTTGAGTAGAAAAGCAAAGATCTCTGAATAAAATAAGAGTATGAATTTCAAATTTACCTTGAAACTCTCAACTTCTATTAAAATGTGACTTGCTCGCTTCATAATTTTTTTTTATGGTTTACAATTCAAGGTTACCTTCCATTTTTTGTGTGAATGTTGAACATTTAAGGCTTTGCTGTCGGATCGGATTGAATTTCGCTCCCCCCCTGCCATTCTCCGTTTGAATTGGAAGAGGAGTTGAACTTGAAACCCCTTATCTGAGGTTAGGGTTTTTCGTTATCTCCACTCCAAACAACACATAGATTAAAAAGAAACCTCTACAGTTGGAATCTATCTCTCAAACCTCCAAATTCTCCAACACTTTCTTTAACAACCCTGTTATAAATCAAATGGCCACCAAAGTTTGAGCCAAAAGAGTACTTGCTTTGGATTTTTGTTGAATAATTCACAAAATATGACTTTCAATTAAAGACTGCGATTTCTTTTCGGTTTGCTAAAGATTGAAAAGATCGCGGAAATTCCCTGCAGGACCGTGCGATTGCGAGGAGCCTGAAATCCCGAGCACTTCTCCCGCGTAAGCACCTGAAGAATGTTTTCGCGGTCGCGAGCCAGAAGACTGAGATCTTCATTCGTAATGATCATTCTGCGCAAATGAAGAGACTTTAAGCATAGAAATGTCTTGGAAATATGGTTAATCCATGACTCCGCATATCCGCCCCAGTCCGGTGGAATCAAATTAAACATGGAAGCCCTGGGCTTCCCCTTCAGTTTCAACGACTCAAGCCTTGGGAACCGAGCGCTGAGATACAAAGGGGTTATGGTGTAATAGAACGCAATGGTAACATGCTTGCGAGTAACAACATCTACGTGGTACCACATCTTGCAGACCAGGGAAATGGCGTTGCAATCACTTGTATCCTCCAGGTTCCCTATCACGCAGTCCAGATCTCCACGTCCTCTGCATTCCTCTTCTTTTGTAAAGGTAAGGAGAAGGTACACCAACAAAACCAGCGGATCACGAAGAAGACATGCGGAGAACCAACAAAACCAGCGGATCACGAAGAAGACACGCCGAGAACCAGCAGATCACGAAGAAGACACGCAGAGAAATACAGTTGGCTGAATAGACGACGAAACGAACAGTGGTTTCCAGAAGAACTTCAGAGAAAAATGCCTTACGACGTAAATATAAAATAATTAGAATTATCTGCAATATTATTGGTTTGTATATTAAATCTTTTATTTTATAATCATTGTGGCTGTACAACCTTTAACACATGAAATGATTGCGACAGTACAAATCTTAGCAAGTGAAACGACTTGCATTGACCCTTCACCTTGAAAGGCTCCATTAAAACACATTCAAAAACATTAAAGATTTAAATATATATTTATATATATTTTTTGGTTTCAATAGATTTCACAAGATCTCTCATAAACCACATAAATAAAGGCATTATGCTATATTTTATCAATGACTAATTAATTAATTTTTAAATATATTATGTTTTTACTTTATCATGGATACTATCTATTTGGGAAGTACTTACATATTTTTCGATATGAATTTATTGAAAAAAATTAGTTATATTAATTAGTTAAACTTGTTTAAGATATATATCAAGATTAATTTTGTTTTTTTAAATAATTATAATTTATTATTAAAATTTTATTAATCAATAAGTAAACACCTCGATATCATGTTTATTTTAAATAGTTATGCTTGGTTATAACATTTTTATTGATGAATACTTAATAATATTATAACTTGGTATAATGTTTATTTTGTTATTATCCTTGCTTCGCAAGGTTATGTAGTGGTCCATAAAACCTTGACCGTGAATTAAGCTCTCTTTTGACAAAAAAATGTATGTTTCTTATCTAAAGTAAACTTTATATATCTAATTTTATATTTTTATAAATATAGAATAATTAGAATTATCTCAATCTGTAATATTATTGGTTCATATATTAATTCTTTATTTTTATAATCATTGCGGCACGATCTTCACTGAATAAAATTTATTAATTAAGAGAGCACCCTATTTGCACAAACCCCAACTTTAAAAGTGCTTTCAGAATCCAATTAAACAAACACTCCGTGCCTTCTGGCTTTTAGGGAGGACCTGCTTATACCCACTGAATAAATTTCACTTGGTGAACTGCCCTATGAGTGAACTACTGCCTTAACTTATTATATTAGATGGTTAGATTGAAACTTGGAGGGTTGGTCCGAGTCTTGGAGCGATTTTCGTTGATCCGGCGATGGGTAGCTTGCTTAGTGTTTAATGGCTGAATCTTGGCCGTTTATCGGTCTTTCTGGGTTTCATCTTGGCCGTTAATTTGTCATTTTTCGATTGTACTCTCTGCAGTGGAATGATTGCTCTAGTACGCGATTTGATATGTGCGCAGGTGGACTTAACTGTGCTTTAATGTACTGTTTCAGAGCCATTTATCGTTTGAGCCGTGGACTTGCCACGTTTTGAAGTGTATCAATGTCAATGGTTTTGTTTCTCGGTTGAACTCCCTTTGTGTTATTCGGGTTTTCAGAGACGAAGGTTTTGTTATTAGCTCTGGTGTGTTGGGTTTTTAGGGATCCTGGCTGTGTTTTGGCGTGCAAGGCGCTTTAAGGCTTCGTTCTGGAGTGTTTCTTGCTCGTGGAGATTGGGATTTGCTTAAGGAGGTAGGGTTTTGTTCCTGTTTTTCTCCTTCTGGATTTTGGTTTGTCGGATTGACATCCAAAGAATCGGAGTTGGTAAGCTTGCAACGAGGTTTTTACGGTGTATATTGGTTGTTTCTTGGTTTTTTGTTGGACGCTGTGTTGGCATGTCTGATTGCAGAGGCTTGAATGCCCTTGTTGCGTTTTAATTGAGCTGGGACGGAATGCGCTTTAGTGCATAGTCTACAGCCATTTTTGGTGGACCTGCCATGTTTTGTTGGGTAACGTGGTCTTGTGGTGATTGGGTTTTGATGCCCACTTTTTGTTACCCTGGTTATCTATGGTGATGGTGCTCTTACTTCGTTCTAGAGGGTGGTGTTCTAGGCCGAGTTTTGTAGTGCTTGGCGTTTATTGGTTTATGTTATCATCGTTTTTGGAGTTTTCTTGCTTCTGGAGATTGTTTCTCTTCCAGTCCATTGGCGTTGGTTGGTTTCTGTGGCTTTCCTGGTGTCTTGGTTTATCTGGAAACCTTGGCGCTATTTGGTCGATAGGTCTAGTGCTGGACTTTGTTGCTTGTTCATTTTCTCAGGCTGTTTGGGGTCTTCCCTTTGTCTGCTGGTGTTGGTGGATTTCGGCGGTTCACTGTGAAGATTGTTTATTGGTTGGCCTTTTGGATTTAAAGGTCGAGGGCCACAGGTGGTTGTTTTTCAATTGGACAGAGTCGGTCGGATTTGATGGGTGATTGAAGATTGTTATGCAGAGATCTTGGTGGATGAAATTGCAAGCTCAGGGATGATTCAACATTGTGGTTTCATTAGCGTTTTTATGAGGTAAGCCCGAACTGTTCTTACAGTTTTCGTTTGGTATTTTTGTATTCTGGTGATCTCCGATTATCTAGATCGGTGTTGGTGTGTTTCTTTTGTTCCTGTGAGTATTTCGTGAGTATTTAGGTTTTTTATGGGAATCTTGAGTTTTCCTTTCGAAGCCTGAAGGTTCTTGGTCTGGGTTGGGGGATCCTTTCGGTTGTGATAGCCATGTCGCTTCGGGCGACGAAATCTCTGGCTCGTACTCCGCTAGGGTGCTTGCATTGTATCAAGCAGGATTTTGGTGTGGAGAAGAGGGTTACATCGTCTTATGTGCCTCTTCTGTGTAATCTGGGTGGCTTGGGGTCCATTCTAGGTCTAAATACTATTGATCCTGTTTTGGATAGGGTCAAGCCTGCAGTGGATTGTTTGGATGATTTGTGTGGACGATCCAAGACTGATTTTAGTTTGCATGTGCCGAGTTCTTTTTCTACTTGTCCTTTTGTTTCTGCTCCCATGGGACATCTGTCATGTTCCCGAAAGGGTTTAGGTGAGGATATTCGCTTATCTGCGGTTTATTCTCCTAAACAGGAAGATTGTTTGGAGATTGGGTTTCAGGTGCCCTCTTGCTTAGATGGGGGATTAAAGAGAGGTGGATATGTTAATCCATACTCTCAGCCGCTTGATGATAATGATGTGGAATTGGATTCTTTGGTATCTGGTAATGTTGAGTCCTTGGTAGCAGGGCCTTATGGGTTTGGGAAAGGTGTTTCGGTTGTTAATTCAGTCCCGAAGGGGTTTATTTCGAAGGTTTTTGATGAGGTTGAAGTTGGTTCTGATTCATTGTTCCCTGTGGAAATCCATTCTACCTCGGAATCCATTCCTTATCCTTTGGATTCGCAGGTCATTAAGACAAGACATTGTCCTGTGAGCCCTGGGAACAGTTTATTGGCTAAGAATTTGCCTTCCTCTTTGAGAATGGGGTCCCATTCGGACTCTTTGGGTAATATGAATTACGAATGCAAGGATGCTAGTGATTTCATTCCTTCAGGTTCAGATTATCAGGTCGAAAAGAATAAATGCTCATCGGTCAGTCTCAAGGCACTTGGGATGGATCATGAGGTCAGTGAAGGTTTAAATGCTGATTTGGGATTTAATCCTAATCCTGATGTAAATCATGTTTCTATCAGGTCGTTGGATTCTGATAATAAATATGTGCAAGCTTCTCTTTCTTCTTTTAGCAAGGGGAAATCTAATTCTAAAAAGTGGCAGCCTAAACCCATCAAGAAGATTAGTCCGGTTTTAATGACCTTGGGGGAAGATGTCCTTTTAAATGATATCGTTCTCACCAATTCTTTGACATTGGTTGGGAGGTTTGGAAGGCATAATTATACTACTGAATCTTTGCGTGGGTGGGCTGTTAAGGCTTGGACTGATGATATCAGTACTCTTCCTGAGATTTATAGGCTACCAAGGGGCTGGATAGCTTTAAAATTCTCTTCTGTGGATGATGCCGCTAAGATTCTGGCTGGAGTTTGGAGATGGGATAAAGATGGCCTTCTTCTTAAGCGATGGTCTCCTTTATTTGATCCGAGGAAGCAAAGATATGACCAAGTTCCTATTTGGGTCAAACTCCCAAACTTACCCTTTGAATTGTGGTCTTCTGATTTCTTCAGACTTGTTGGTAATACCTTGGGAACCCATTTGGAAACTGATTTTACTTATCTGCATTCTGGGGTTTGTTGCATGGGTCGGGTTCTTGTTCTATTGGACTTTCGCTTGAGATTACCTACTGAACTGGTCATTAAAAAGGGTAATAGTGACTTTTATCAGCCTCTGGATTACCTGGGAATACCTTTTAGATGTTACAGATGTCATGGGTTTGGACACTTGGCAAATGAGTGTTCTCTCCCATTTAATAAACTTTCTTCTTCCAAAGTTTGGAGAGTAAAAAATGGAGGGAATCAGTCTGTTGCAAAGGTTGGAACGTCTGTGATTGAAAATTTGGATTTGCATCCTGTCCCCTTTGAGTCTGATCCTATAGCCAATCTTAATTCGTTAAGCTTTTCCAATTCTTTGGATGATTTTGGTAACTTCCTGAATCTTTCCTCTTCTGCTTCATATTCATCTCTGAAGGGTCTGGGGTTTGTATCTCCTTGTAAGGCCTCTCCTATTGTTAGCAAGGGTTATTATCTTCGTTCTTGCTCGAAATCAGTTCAGGAGATTCCTCGGCCTGTCAAGGATAAACTAGGGTTTCAGATAGTTGATAAAGTTCAGATTGGGGATGTTAAAGGTTTACATTCTGTGTCGAGCTGTGTTGGGGCGCTTAGAGCATCAGCCCTTAACAAGGTTTCCTTATGATCCTTTTGACCTTAAATGTTAGGGGTTTGGCTAGTCTTCCCAAGAAACTAGTGGGTTTAAGACTTATCGAACAAAATTCAGGTGATGTTATTTTCTTACAAGAAACGATGATTGAGGGGTGTGTTCTGGTTCAGGATTTGGAACATTTGATTCATGGTTGGCAGTTCATTTCGGTGGATGCTAAGGGAAGATCGGGTGGACTTATTTTGGGCTGGAAGTCTTGTAATTTTATTTTTCATAATGCCTGGGCTATGAAAGCAGGGTTGTATGCTGTTTTATTTTCATATGATTTACAAAAGGAAATATCCTTTGTTAATCTTTATGCGCCCTATCTGGACAGGGAAAATTTATGGAATAATTTGATCAAGATGGACGTTTTCTTGTCTCCTTTTTTAGTTTTTGGGGGCGATCTCAATTTTTCCTTGGGTCTTTCTGAAATCTGGGGGGTCAAAGCACAGGCAGATCCCTTAACTAATTTCTTTCACAATCTGTTGGAGAGCTTGGGGATTGTTGACATCAATCCTTTGGTGTCTATGCCGACCTGGAGTAATCGCAAAGTTGGTTCTGAGGGTATCTGTAGAAGGTTGGATCGTCTATTAGTTTCAGCTGATTTCCTAGATTGTGATTTCCTTCTTAAACAGTGGATTGGGTGTGGAGGTGTATCTGATCATCAACGTGTCTTTTTACAAATTTCTTCTCTTTCTCCTAAAGCCCATAGTCCTTTCAAGTTTAATGTATGATGGCTGGATCATGTTGATTTGGTTGATGGATTAAAATATTCTTGGGTGCCCTTTGTTGCTCAGTCTGCCTTATCTCCTGCGGCTCAATTTAGTGAGAATCTTAAACGAATTAAAGCATTCTCTATTAAGTGGTCAATAAAAAAAAATGCTTAGAACATTAAAGATTTGGTTGATATTGAATTTGAGTTGAAAAGATTTTATGATAGGCATTTTGGCTTTATATCTGTGGCTGATAAAGACTTTTTGATTGAGATTGAATCCCACAATAATTCTATTCTTCTTTTTCGGGAAAAGGAGGCTCGCCAGAAAAGAAGGGCTTTATGGTTGAGTTGTGGTGATGATAACACTCCCTTCTTTCATAAATTTGCTGCTCATAGGAAATGTCGCAATTCTATTTGGAAACTTTATGATGATTCTGGAAATCTTGTGGAAGGATCTGAGGCTATTTCTAAGGCTGGGATTCAGCATTTTGAAATCCTTTTCAAAGAAGAAGTTGACCTCCATCTTTCAGAGATTGTTCATAGTGCCGGTCATTTCCCATCTTCTGTTTCAGAGGATGAAAATGCCGAGCTTATGCAGGCTATAACTATTAAAGATATCAAGCATATTTTATCCATCAGTAAAAATGATAAGAGCCCTGGACCAGATGGTATTCCAGTTGAGGTGTATAGATGCCTGTTTGATGTTTTGGGCGAGGATCTTTTAAGAGTCATCGAATTGTCCCGGACCAGTGGCAAAATCCCAGGTGTTTTTAATTCTACCTTTCTTGCCCTTATTCCTAAGATTGATAGTCCCTTATCATTTGAGGACTTTAGACCTATATCTTTGTGTAATTTTGTATACAAAATTATTGGTAAGATTATCTCGATCAGAATCAGAAAGGTTTTGGGTAGATGTATATCTGGGGAATAGTTTGGGTTTTTTCCAGGAAGTTAGATTCATGATGCTGTAGGTGTCATTCAGGAAGGTATGCATTCTATGCATGTTAAATCCTTAAAAGCTGTCATGATTAAGATTGATCTCTATAAAGCTTATGATCGATTCAGTTGGACATATCTTCGGGTTATTCTAGCAAAATTGGGTTTCGCAGGAAACTTTATTGCGTGGGTTATGAGCAGTCTATCTTCTGTTTCTTTCTCCTTGCTCATCAACGGTGTTTCTACCAATTTTTTTAAATCTGGTAGGGGACTTAGACAGGGGTGTCCTTTGGCACCTCTTCTGTTCCTTATTGTGGTTGATGGCCTTGGGAGGGCTATTCTTCATGCCAAACTCTGTGAGTCTTATCATGGTTTACCTTTTGGTAATGATACAGTTTTAACCCATGTTCTATTTGTGGATGACATTGTCATGGTTAATGATGGTTCTGAACAATCTCTCTCCACTCTTTATGAGATTTTAATGCATTTCTGTAAGGCATCTGGGATGCAAATAAATGATAATAAATCATCTTTATATTTTTCCTGTATGGAAGAATCTGAAGTTATTACATTATAGAATATCTTCAGTTTTCCTGTTGACAGAATTGCAAAAGGCATGAAGTACCTTGGGTTTCATCTTAAACCTTGCAGATATCTTATTAAGGATTGGGATTGGCTGATTATTAAAGTTGAACAAAGGATTCAGAATTGGAGTTTCCGTTGGTTGTCCAAAGGAGGAAAGCTGATTTTGATAAAAGCTGTTTTAGAGGCTTTACCAGTTTATTGGATGCATTTCTGGGTTCCTATGGGAGTCATAGACAAAATTAGAAAGCTTTGTTTTAATTTTCTTTGGGCTGGTAAACAAAATTCTTCTGGTTTACCCTGGATTTCATGGAAATTACTTGCTATGCCTAAATCTTTGGGTGATTGGGGTCTTAAAGTTCCGGTTTTATTTACTAAAGCACTTGCAGCAAAAAATGTCTGGAATATCATTCATGGCTCAGGTTTATGGGTTAAGATTGCTATTCAGAAATATATTTACCCTATGAATATTTTGGATTGGATTAGATCTAATACTAAAAAGAAAAAGAACATTCGTATTTGCTGGAAAGCTGTTCTTTGGGCTTTCGATCTCATTGGTAATTTTCTAGTCTGGAAGATTGGAGATGGTAAGGATGTTCGTATTGGTTTATATTCGTGGTATGGATGTAAATGGAGACATACTCTTCTAGTTCCT
The DNA here is from genome assembly GCA_001517045.1 of Pseudotsuga menziesii. Taxonomy (NCBI): domain Eukaryota; kingdom Viridiplantae; phylum Streptophyta; class Pinopsida; order Pinales; family Pinaceae; genus Pseudotsuga; species Pseudotsuga menziesii. The sequence goes on along the minus strand of LPNX010239322.1, from coordinate 40,774 downwards.
ATGTTAGACAGATTACATTTGGCTGGATTTCAATTCATTTCTGATATTGGAATTCATTGTATGTCTGGTTTGCTGTCTCAAACTTGGTTATCTGCAAACTCTATTGGATTTACTGACCCTCTTGAGATTTCTACTTGGAATGGATATATAGCCATTCTCAAGTCTAGCCATGTTAGACTCTCTGCTGCAGCCGATTGCCTTATCTGGAACTTATCTAAAACCGACAATTATTCTCCTAAAGAGGGTTATGCTGAGCTTATGAACAAAGAAGTGGATTTGATCTGGTGGTGGAAGGTCATCTGGAAGTTGAAGTGTCCACTAAAAACTAAAATCTTTAGTTGGTTTCTTCTCTCTGGTAAAGCTTTGACATGGGATGTTCTCCGTTTTAGGGGTAGACTCGGTCCTGGAAGGTGCTTTTTATGCAAACAGAGCTGTGAATCCAATTTTCATATTGCTGTGGAGTGCCCTTTTACTCAATCAGTTTGGTCAATTATTGAGGATCATTTGAAACTTTATAATTTATGGTATGGTGATTCCCTGTCTGATTGTTTTAAAAACTGGTGCTTTATTTCTGATGTGGTTCTTATCAAATATTTACCTATTATTGTTCTCTAGTTTATTTGGAAAGTAAGAAATAGGTCTTGTTTTGAGGATCTTGTCACAACCCCTGCTCAGGTATCAAGCTACAGTTTGGGTTTGATGAAGAATTTACCACAGTCTTCTCCTGTGGTCTCAATCAGAACAATTCTTGTGGAAGATATTGATAAAACTTATGCATGGGGTTACTTTGATGGATCTGCAGCCGGGGACCCTATGATTTGTGGGGTTGGTGGTTTACTGTTCATATCTGATTCCCATTATGTTTCTTTCAAAGCAGGATTAGGCTTGGGCATTAATAATTATGCAGAATTATGTTCACTTAAGCTTCTTCTTAGGCTGACTAGGTAGCATAATTTGGATAAAATTCAAGTATTTGGGGATTCTCAGTTAGTCATAAACTGGGCATCTGGTAAGTATCGATTACTAAATACTGAATTAGCCATGATTCTTCAAGATGTTTTTTGTTTAGCTGACAGTCTGGATTATGTGTCTTTCAAACACATTTATAGGGAACGAAACCATAAAGCAGATACTTTGGCTAAAGCAGGTGGCAGCATTCTTGAAGGATCTTGGAGTATCTGTGAACAGAGAGGTGAAACAATGGTGGAAACCTTTCAGGTTTTCTAAATATGGTTCTGTGTTTGATTTGCAGGTGCATGATTGTTTTCTTGATGATGGCTTCATGATTCTTTCTCTGCTGGTTATCTTTTGATGATATGCATGGGAATTTCTGGATATGATGTGATATGCTTCTTTTTTTTGGATCCACTCTGGATATATGATGCTATGGCTGATTATTATGCTTCATCTTGCCTTTGGTGATTTTCAAGCAATTTTCTGAGAGCATGATAGGTGGGCTGATTGGCCTCTTACATGACACTGAAATGGATATGAAAATACTTCATTGGATGGCATGAAGGCCAAATTATTTGTTGCTGTGTTTTTTTCCAGCATTATGTTTACAGTTCTTGCTTGTCGAGACTATTTCAGCCAGCTTGGACATGCCCTTACAGTTCTTGCTTGTCGAGACTATTTCAGCCAGCTTGTTATGCTCTGGGAATTTTTGCTTATGATCACCTTTGTTTTTCACAGTTGATCTGACCTGATTTATCAGGAATGATGAAAAAAAGTCTGCTATGATCAGACTTGATGGTTAATGCTGAAAATCCTTATATGTAATGATCTTTACTGTTGGATCAGATTATGGACTTGATAAAGGTACTTTGTGCTCTTCATGAGGCAAATATCGATTTGCATTGACAACTTCAAAGTTGGTTTTTTGTACAATGGACCTTTTGGGCCATCTGCTGAATGTGAATAAAATATTTACGAATTTTTTCTTTGGAAAAAAAAATTATTATATTAGATGAGGCGGGGGTTAGCATTTTGAGCATTGTAAAAATCTTTGACAGTTGAAATGATTGCGGGCGGTACAAATCTTGGCAGATGAAATGACTTGCATGGGCCTTCACCTTGAAAGACTCCATCCAAACACATCTTTGATTTCCTTGGATTATAATTACTATAAAGATGCTCATTGCTTTTGGATTATAATTGCTATAAATATGCTCATTGTTTTTTCGAATATTTAGCTTAATGTAAAAGACAAATAATATATTTAATATAATGAAGATTCTAAATGAAGTTAATATTTTATTTTTCGAAATAAATGAAGTTAATATTTTATTTCACTAAATTAAATTAAAAAGAGGAAATATCACATCCATTATTATGTAAGATAAGCCACTTCATGTGAATTTTATTATATTCTTTAGAAAATAAAATTTGAAGGGTAAGGCTTGCCCAACATAAATGTCAAAATTCACTTTTAAGATTTTTTATGTCAAATTTCTTGGTGGTTATTAATTTTTAATGTCATTTTTTTTAAATCACAAAAACATTATTATTCTTTTTTCTTTTCCTGCAATTCGTGATGGTTGTTTTAAGATGTTGCTCCTTGATGTTAATTTTATTACTATATTTTTATTATCATAATGACCGTAACTTATTTTTTAATATAAAGTGGTATGAAAATATATATTTTTCTTATGCTTATGTCAGAGTTAATATATTTTTTCTCACCACCTACCTGTTCTAAAGCATATGTGGGAGTTTTCGTAATCAACATGTATAACTGATTGATGTAGTCAATAATATCGACACTAAACATGATCAAGAAACTGCAAGTAAGAAGCATTACGTTGCCGGTTGCAATCTAGAAAGAGTTTCCATCACAGATTCTGATCTAAATCTGCAATATTCATATCAAAATACATGATTAGTATTATGTGAGATTAGACTTTTCATTTGCGTTAAAAATTGCATGATGAACTCTCCACGTGAAGTTGTGTGGCCCTGAGTTTTGATTGCATACCATTCTTAAAGTTTGAGGAACTGTAGTCATGGTATAAAGACCAGGCCATTCTTTTATGCATTCATGGTAAAAATCCCAAACCATTCTTTTCTCCACATGTCCCTATACCATATATTTAAATGCACGATGTGTCCCCAAACCATATATTTAAATGCACGATGTGTCCCTAAACCATATATTTTTAAATATTACTGATTTCAAGTTATTATATAGTGTTGAGGGAGTGTATTATAGAGTTTGAGGGAGTGCATTCATGAGATAAAGACCAAACCATTCTTTTCTCCACATGCCCATATACCAAATACTTAAATATTATTGATTTCAAATTATTATAGAGTTTGGTTAAATAATCACTTGTCAAATTTTATTATTTATTTGAAGTGTACGGGCATGGTCAAAATATTGATCATTAAAGTGTGTATATGTATGTTATGTGGAAGTCATAGCTATCCCAATATGGTGCTAATGCATGAGATCCAAAAGAATTGCAATCAACGCCTGTTAAATGTTCCTTAGACGTCTTCGGCTCCAATCACGATAAAGATGAAGTTTCCCTCAAATTCAAAAGGGCCACCAACTAAATTAACTTACTGTTCTCTGTGATTCAATTTTTTTGTAAAATTAACTTCGTATCGAAATATCATTTTAACCAGAAATGACATGTAACAGTTCACTCAAAAGCCATGTATATAGCAATCCTAATAAATAACACAACATATAATTTCAGTAGTTTAATAACTTATTCGTTCAATCTCTTCTCATTTCTTCGTATCTTTAACTCCTCAACCATAAAATCATCTCTACATTATATTGCTTATATTCTTTTGAAATGCATTTTAGTTGTCTTTAAACTAAGCGTCTGGGACTAGCTACTACGTAGCACTTGTTATTATAGTGAATACATCTTTTTGGAGATAACATACAATAATAACAATTTTCATTGCTACTCCTTCACATTTTTTTGGAAAAGAGGGATTCATGAATAACTCAAATTTTAAATATATTAAACTTTTATATTCCTCAAATACGTTTTTGAGTTGTTGCAATTTTAATATATTGGGTGAGTTGAAAGGTAACCTCTTTAAATTAAAATTTACATTGGAATAAATTACAATCAATTTAATATCACTCAAAAAGTTCCATTTATTTATGAGGAATGGGACTTACAACAGTAAACTCGATGCTTTTTTCTTTAGGGTTTAGCGAGCATGACAAAGACATAAAGTACGCTCGAAATATTTTCCATGTTTGGGTCTAGAGCACGAAAAATAGAAAACTAAGCTCATATCGGGAGTTCCTTTTCCGTATGTTTAGTCCTTCATGTTCGGAAGAGAGATAAACCTATGCCTGAAGATACTCTTCTCAATTCTGAAGAAAAGAGAGGGTTCCTTTTTTCATAAATAGTCTCTTTTTTCATAAATAGTCTACATGGTCCAAAAAAGAGATAACCTACCATCAATGTAGATGATCGTTCAATTTACCTTACAGAGTCTGAACGAACACGTTTACTCGGTCGTCTAGTCTATTTTAAGGATTCAGGCCAGGGCCTAAAGATAACTCCATAAGGACAAGGAGCCTTATAATTGAGTGTATCTTGGTAAAAAGATGCAAAATGAGGCTCATTTTGTCATGAAAAACAAATACGAAGGCTCCCGCAACCTACCACAACTGTGACATGGGTACCAGAAAGACAAGTAAATGTTCTAAACTAGGATTACTCATGTAAAAGAGGCCCTATGCATGGAAGAGTAATGGTGTGTACAAGGTAAAGAGTGGTTATATACCATACTCCATGGATGAAATGAGATCCTAGGGTTAAATGAAGGATGCGGTATGAGTGAAAGATACGTAACAAAGACCAAATCCTACCCTATATGAGACAAAAATAAACTTCTAGCTCATCTAGGACCTGTAACAGCTAGGAAAACCACATGGTATTAGTTTCGATAGCCAAAATTGACTTTAAACTATACAAAGTGGGTAAATTTTTAATTTTTTTACTATAAATAGCTCAAAATCAAAACAAAACATACCATTTTTAGTTTTTAACCATATTTAGCAATTTTACCTTTGTACTTCAACTAATTGTTATGGAAATTTCGGTGGACCAAATTTGAATCCGCAAGTTGTAGGTTGGTGTTCTCTCCCTCCTCTTTCTGTTGATGCATTCCAATTTTAAATTTAATGGTGAATTTAGTGATTTTTTTCCATCTCTAAAGGCATCCCGGGGTAATTGCAGGTGGCCTTCATTAGACCCACGAGTGCGAATTTTAATCGTGTGTTGCCTGCAATGCAACCCACGAATGGTACACTCTTTGCAGAAAGCACAGTTGTGAATAGTTTTTGATTTGAATCTAATGATGGAAATGGTCCTTTGGCAGGAAATCATGGTCCTGGAATGGAGGGATCGAGAGCATGAGGACATGGACTGTGATGCAATGGGAGATCCCGTAACTTTTACATATTTGAAAATATGTGGCTTGTTAAAATTCTACTGCATGTTGAATATGTGTTCCCAAGTCCGTTTATTGGAGACACTAGTGAACTTATGGGATCATGAGCTTGGGCTCTTTGACTTCCAAGGGGAAACCTTGGAGTTGACCATAGAAGAAATTTACTTTATTATGGGATTATCTTGCAGGGGGAACCTGTGAACCTGGAGGGAACCGATCGCAGTGGTGACCCACTCAGTGTACAAGATTACATCAATGCTTATTGTTTTCCCGGGACCCAGAAATTGGGGACATAAATCCAAATTTCGCAGATTACCAGCTTTCCACTGAAAGTCTTGGTAAGCACTGTGGTCAGAGTTGCAGGATCATCTCCGCTAAATTTAGAAACACAAACCCATATGCATGTAGCGGTAGAGTGTATGCAGGGTGCACTATTCAATTGGTGCTCGAGACTAGTCTCGATTATGAAGAGACAACTATTAGACTGCTGGAGGGGTTGAAAGAAGAATTTTGGATATGCCATCATGTTAGTTTCATTATTCTTTGAGAGGGTTCCTGCCCTCATGCCCGCAGTGACTTTACCACCATGCCCACCCCGTGAGCCTAGACTTATGCGTTGGGGAGACATTTTCCTCCAACAGGGTGGTGTAGGTGGGGTCCAGGGCAGATATGACGATGAATTCTACTCCTAGTGGAGTAGATAGGTACCTTCTCTTGAGCAGTTCCCCAACGCAGGATTAAATTTTAGGGGTGATCCACAAATCATCCTCCCTCCTAGGAGATCATAGGGAGAGATAGGTATGACTTTTTACTTTTATTATTATTTGATTTTATGATATTTTTTTCATAAAATTCTATATAATAATGTACTTGAGTTTGACTACTTTATGTTGATATGCAGATGTTGGACTAGTACGACCTGACAAATCCCAGGAATTTTGTGTGGCCTATGGATATTAGTGGTGATAATGTGATGCTTCGTGTGGTGGAGGGGAAGCTGGCCAGGCTTACCCATGATGTCCCCACTCTCAAGATGGAGAGGATCCTATGGTGATGTAGGATCATGTAGTTCCGGTTCCTCCGTTTTGGGTACGCCTTATTAGAAGGTTAACTAGGGTCGTGCTTTGATACCGGGAGGCTTTAGAGGAATCCACATCTAAGGAGGATGAGGATCAGCCCTAGACATAGGCATTTTATGGATTGCAATCCTATTTTTGTATTTTTATGTACTTATGATAGGATCTTCAGATCAGACTCATTGTATCTATGGAGATATTTTTACACACACACACACATATGGTTATGTACATGTGCTTCAAATGTGTCTATATATTTTATTTTACAATGTGTGTGTTAAGTGCCAATCAAGTATATAGTTTGAATATGCATCAATGATCCTGTTCCGATTTCTTGAATATGATTGTATGAAATGAATTCAAAGTTTCTTTGAAGTAACCCGACTTGTAAAAAAAGATGTAGTAAGGTAGGGTTTCACACCTGATAATCACCATTAAGCTGGGAAACCACGAGCTGGGAGTCAAGCCTGACCTCCAAATGGGTAATGCCACACAATGTAGCATCCCATAACAACTCAATGACCGCACTGTATTCAGCCACATTATTAGTCTCAAGACCTAAATAGGCGCTACCAGAGGAAACCATTTATCTTGAGCATGTGTAAATAACCTAGTCGACTGAATTTAGATTACAAGTGTGACGGCTGGCACCATCAACAAAACCTATGAACCACTCAGATGACATCTAAAACACCAAAAAATTATGTAAAAAACACTAACCAGTTAATGACCTATTGTACATGAACATACAATAATAATACAAGAAAAAATATCATGCCTAAGGATAATACTTCTTCAGGTAGAGCCCATTTCTGGGATCCAGCAACTTGTTACCATCATAATTAGTTAATTCATAAGCTCCTTTCTTTAAAATTTTTGACATGACATACAGGCCCAACCACATGGACTTAAACTTTCCCTCCCCCAGGGGCTCATTGTCCTAATCCCAAAGAAAGACAAGTTCTCCCTTTGAGAAAACTCTAGGTTTTATGACTTTATCATATTTGTTTTTAACCCGGTTCTTATGAGCCTCATTTGTAGTCAGTGCATCGCTGCGCTGTTCAACTATATTCTCTAATTGAAGCAAACGTTCTTCAAGATCAATAGTGTCAGTAAGCACATCAATAGCAATTTTTAGGGATGGTATCTCACACTCAACCAGTGTAACTAATTCCACCCCGTGAACGAGCTGGAAAGGTGAGAAACCTATAGTAGTCTTAACATTATTCCAGTATGCCCAAAGTGTAGGATACAACATGCTATGCCAATTATACCTACTCGTGTTAATTGTGTGTTTAAGAATGGTTCTTAAGGTTTTATTAACCGCCTTTATTTTTCCATTCGCATGACAGTAAAATGAAGATGAATGATCTTTCCTAAACCCTAGCATTGTGGTTAATTCAGTCATCATGCTATTCTGAAAATGACTGCCATGGTCAGTGACAATCTGCTTTAGTATGCCGAACTTGGCAATGATTTGGTTGAAAACGAAATAATATGTCATTTCACCATTGACCTTAAAGGTAGGAATTTCCTCTTCCCACTTCGTAAAGTAGTCTATAGCGACAATGATGTACTTCTCCCCCAACTAGAAAATGGGTTGCAAGTCATGAAATCAATCCCCCACTTAGTGAAGGGCCCTACCGCGATGACGGGAAATAAAGGAGCAGTGCGTGACCACATCTTCCTGGTATAGAGCTGACAAGGATGAAAATACTTTGCAACTACCACACAATCTTTAAAGATACTGGGCTAGAAATAATCGACACATAGAATATTCTTGGTCATTGCTAACCCAAATAAATGACCCCCACACGCTCCGCTATGGGAATCATTTAGGACATGCTTTTCCTCCTCGTGGGTGAGGCACCGATGCAATATAGAATCTACCCCTCGTCGATACAAGGTATAGCCGATGATAAGGTAGTTTTTCTCATTAACTCGAAACTTACGTCGATCTTCCTGCAAGAAGGATGCATGACACTTAAGAGTTTGGATATATACTAGGATATCTCCGTACCAGGGATTAGAGGTTGAGATTAAAAAGATATACTCATCTAGGAATGAGTCTTCTTCCACCACTATAGTCTCTTCTGTTGGGAATTCCGAGATCAATTCTGTGAATACTAAGGATTTTTAGACTTAGCAGACTAAAATTCGAAGTCAAACTCTTGGAGAATGACTATCCATTTATTAAATTTTCCCTTGATTATATGTCGGGATAAAAGATGTTGGAACTGATACACATAAGCAACCACTATGGTTTTCCTTAGCAAGATATAATGTCTTAGTCATTGAATGACATATACTGCCACCAATGCCAACTTATCGATGTGCGAGTATCTAAGTTCATGACCTGCTAATGTTCAACTAAGGTAGTAGACAACATGCTCTTGGAGCTCATCGTCTTCCTAAACTAGTACTACTCCTATGGTCGACTAAGATGCAACCATATACAATATAAAATATTTAGGGTAATCTGGTGTACGCAAGAGAGGAGCCGATAGTAAATCCTTTTTCAATGCCTCAGAAGCGTTCGTGCAGTTTCATCCCACAGGGATGGGGTGTCTTGCTTCAACATGCGCATGAAACCATTTGTGATCTTGGCATAGTTGACTATAAACCATCAAAGGAAATTGTATTTTCCTTGTAGACTATATAGTTTCCTGATAGACTAAATTTACAATGGCCTCAACTTTTAATGGATCCACTTGTATACCTCTATTTGATACAATGAACCTGAGTAATCTCCCCGACTCGACGCAGAAAACAAACTTGTGGGTATTCAAGCGTATTTTATAGTGTCTGCACCGTTCCAAAATCATACAAAGATGGTCTGGATGGTCCTTTCTCTTGCAAATCAGCCAAGTAAGGTTTGACAATATGCTTTATATCATGGAAAGAAAAATTCATTGCCCTCTGGAAAGCAGCTACGACATTTTTCAAACCAAAGGGAATTTTATCATAGGCGAAGGTTCCCCAAGGACAAATAAAGGCTGTTTTAAGCTGGTCTTCTGGTTTTATTAGAATTTAGTTATATCCCTAAAAACCATCCATGAACGAAAATACCTCACTACCTGGACAAGCATGAATAATCTGATCAATGAATGATGTGGGGTATTTATCCTTGGGACATGCCTTGTTTAAATCACGAAAGTCAGTGCAAACGCATATAGTCCCTTGTTTTTTATCAACTAGAACATGATTGGATACCCATTTTGTTAGAGCAATTGGGTAAATAAACCCAACTTTCAGCAGTTTTTCCACTTCGGCCTTGAAAACTTTCGCTTTCTGCGGATTTACTGGTCCAAGCTTCTTTCGAAAAGATTTCACGTTAGGGTAGGTTTGGATCTCCTGTTCAACTATAGATGGATCGATGTCTGTCTTCTCCTCTTATGACTAGGAAAAAATGTCACGAAATTCCTTAAATAAGGAAGTCTAAATGGAAATCTCTTTCGGAGAACAGTTTGCGCCGATATGAACATTTTCCACGATGTCAGGTTTTGTAAAAATGTTGATCGAAATAGTGGTACAGATATTTTCCATATTCCCCTTAGAAAATACTCCCTCCTTAGATAAATGATTAATCGACATATCAACACCCTTTTCGAGTCTCACATAGAGCTCCGAATTCTCAATTTTGCTTAAATTTGGAAGGAAGAAGGACTTCTGGTGAAGGTCTTCACAAATATTTTCTGGTCCAATCATGGATTCCAGAATGGCTTCGTCTAAAGGCATAATCATATCCAAGAAATCATTGGAATATGTATAGTTCTTCACCTAGGCGGGTAGATAGGATTCATTCGACTCCTCTGAGACAGAAGGAGTCACGATGGAATCAACAACAACATTAAATATAGCTTCATAACCTACTTCCACTATTGATAAGGGCACTTGAGGTTCTTCTCACGAGGGGAGGACCCTGGGGCTAGTTCTATCTACAAACGTGAACTAAATACAAACATCGCAATAGACTTGCCAATACTCGTTGAACCTAAGTATTTAATAGGAGATGTTATATCAAATTCTGCCATCGGTGATGTATACATTCCAACTCTCAGGATTTCACTAGCCGATTTCTACCAATCTATCAATGGTATCGTGGACTCATTAGTTTCCAAACGACCTTTCCAAGTGAAACTAAGCTGGTCAACTGTCACCAGCTTCCCTTCGTACGGAAACACTAAGAATCAGAAAATGGAAGAGGGAATAGCACACACGGAATACATCCAAATTCTCCCCAACAACAGATTATAGTCCAAGGGAGCATCGATCACTTTAAATTCAACAGACATAACTTTCCTTGCCAAATTTATTTCAAACTATAGTAGGATACCATGAAGAGGGAAAGATCTTCCGTCGAAAGCAGTAAGTAGAATGTTCGATGAGACCAACTCTGGAGATCCCAAATATTTCCAACAAGACATCGATGTGATGCACATGGAAGCACCTTCATCAACCACTGTTGGTCCAATGGTTTTTCCTCCATAGAAAACATCGATTGACTAGGCCACATGGTATGACAAGCATATTTTAACATTAGAAAGATTAAATTTGGTTAGCAGGCTCGCTGAGTCCATACTACCTATGGATTCCAAGAGTAAATTCCTTTGAGAAGGAAAACTCTGTAGCACTTCCAATGCTGACATCGCACAAGGTGTTTGAGCTAAGTCTTCTACTACATAGTAGTTATAAGTATCCCTAGATTTAGTGTTGTGGAATGTTTTCTTGAAGACACCTTTTGGTATCTTTGGCATCGGTTCAGTTGGTTTATCAATGGTGAGAGGGGATGAAGTTTCGATAGTAGACTTAACTTTATCTCGAGCCTCTGATTCATAATATTTGTTTCTTTTTTGTATAAATTTACTGGATCAGGCCATGTTGATATAATTGTGATCAGTAGGAGCAGTAGCTGTGCCCCCAACATCTTTCGAACCAGAAGCTGCATTCTGTCCTTGGGGAGAGGGATCCTTTAGGACAATCGATTGTTGTTTCTTAAGCAACTTTTGCGCTTGATCCATTTATGGGAATTGATAAGTAAGATGGTGTCCTTGGAACAACTTGCAAGGAAACTTAACCTTCTTCTTGTCTTTATTTCCCCCCTCAACATTATTTGTGGGATTTTGTTTGTTTTGGTAGCCCTCACCCTTATTCTTTTTCCCACCGAGCTGCTGAATGCCCTTTTGGAAAGATTGTGTAGAATAGACATTAGCACTTTACAGTGAGGGAGTGGCAGACTTAGATTCCTCCGCTGCATATTGTTTCATTGACAAATCATGGAGTTTCTTGGCTAGTGATTCTACAGTGGGAGTACTAACTGAACCAACCACACCATCGACACATGGTCCATTCTTGGGTTTCTCCTGGTAATTTGTAGACCTCGACACCTTAGGGATGATTTCATATAGAATCCCAGACTAAGCATATATCAGATCTAACTCCTGGGCCCTGAGGATTGTCTCTTACTCCATGGTAACTTTCGATGTGGACACGTCCTTAGAAATATAAGGCATTAGAGATTTAAAGAACCACTCCAACAAGAACTTGGGAGGGATGGTGGATTTAATGAGCCTATTTCGTTTTCTCCACTTCTGGATATGATTGGATATGTGTGTGGCCTTGTTCTGTAAAACATTAGACAACAAGTCTGTACCGACATCATACCGGGTAGGAAGTTGAAAGTGATTTAAGAATACAGTTGCTAAATCAATGAAGCTATCATACGCGGTTGACGAGAGCTCTATGTACCATTCAGCTTCCACATGGGTTAACATTCTCTGAAATAGCCTCAACCGAATGAAGTCATCATTTAGTGATTTGGAAGAGCTCCAAAGGTGAAATGTGGTGATGTGAGCACCTGGATCCTCACCACTTTTCCCTTCAAACTTTGGGATATATGAGGGAAGTTTGATGGGTATAGGTGGCCGTGCCACATTGTGAGACATGATGCCATTCATTAGTTTAGAGAAATCTAGAAAGTTTAGTGTTGTAAGCAAAGGAAGTTTCGGCCCATCTAGGGTTTAATATTGAGGAGTCTAGGGTGTGGAAGTACCTTCCCCAGGGATCCCAAAAGAAAAGGTGGGGTTGCCCCCAACCACTAGTTGCGATGTCGTAGAACTATTCTAAAATGGGTTCCATCTGAAATCCATAGGATTAGTGATTTGTGGTGTGTGATAAGTGGTTTGTCCTACTCCAACTGAAACTAAAGTTTGAAAATTAGGATCATAGATTCCCCCACTAAACAGTGAAAAGGGAGAGCTCCCAAAAGGTGCGATCGAAACCTGAATGGAGGTTTAAAAACTATAACCTGTGAAGGTGTTTGGGTTCCCATATGACATACCCACATAAGTAGGTGATGGGCCTACGTAAGGTGTGGATGGGGGAATATGTCCTCCATTCCACGGAAATCCATGGACAAATGAAGTGGACCCACTTGGACCACTTTTAGCACTCTGCATGAAAGGAGAAGCAAAAGGTACACTGGGAATCCTAGTGACCACCCCACTAGAATGACCTATAACATTAGAAGGTGCTGAGGGATTTACCACTCGAGCACTCAGAGAAAGAGGTGCAGTAGATGCACTAGGTGTTGGAGCAGTCATCGAGGAAGGTTGGACTTCACCAGCCAACAAGGCTGAAGTAGGGGTAGACATATCCTCTCATGTACTAGACATATCTAGGTTCAAAGAAATACCAGAAACAAGTGAACTAAATGGAAGGACTTGGAATATCACACGATCGTTCCAGTCAGTTAGAGGTGTATTATAATTCCTTGCAAACTCATCAGCCTACAAGTATTCTTTCTTTACTGGTGGAATTTCTTCTTGAGATATTTTAAGTTTTGGTTCACCTAGAATTTCTCTAACACCAGTCAGTTTGAAAGAACCATCTGTGTCAAGTCTCCGCCTTTAAGGTGGCGGTGGAGGCTCCAGTTTAAAATATGGAGGAATGTTTTGAAACCTTCTAGACCTATGAAGAGGATGGTCCTCCACTGCTAAATATCTGACTCACACACCTAAAGGCCAACTAAACACAAACAAACCAAATAACACACACTAAAAATTTCCTAAGTATCACAGACACACGAGGTAAAAGATACACCTTCCAAAGGAAAGTCTGGGATGATTAGGGACCAGATCCAACCAATGAATATCGAAGGATGGTTACATGGCGTCTCGTGAAGAGTTTTCTGGGTGCAAGCACTGGAATCACCCAACATCCCTCCCAAATTATCAACCGAGGTTACCTTCCAATTTTTCCCTAGTGTTTGGAGACTAAGGCTACTAAACCTATAATGAGAGTCCGACAGAACAGTCGCTGACCTGATCGATGTGCATGGGAAGGGTAGCTAAGCCCAAAATTCTAACAATACCAGCACCTCACGGGGCCCAAGAAGTGGTATTGATAGAACCCCCGTACGCACAACAATCTTGGTATACGATCAACCAAGGAGTTGGAGGGTTATCTATGCAACCAATTTCTCACACGACCTCGTGCTTGACTCCTGTGTTAGAGGAGCTATCCGGATTATCCCTTGTAGAAGTGGATTTATCTAAAGATAGGCCACTATGTCTAAAATCAAAGTGCTCTTGGACAATTAAAATCTCCTAGTCCAAGAACCTAGCCTAAGCTAGTTGATGATCGAAACTATAAAAAAAAGATTACTAATAATTTTTAAGTTAAACATTCTTTTTATGGCTTTATTACTTAGAGGTAGTGGAGTGGGACTGAATGGTGTTTGGACTCAACATGTGAAATAAAATGATGTGTAAATTTCAAAATAAATGCAACTAACAATGCTCTTTATTTCCTTTTTCTTTTTAAATGAAACTAATGAAACTTTTTAAACGATTTTAAGAAAACACAAGACTTTACTATTTTTTATTTTTTCTAAAAATAATGGAAAAACAACTAGTGCAAAGCTAATGCAAATGAAATTGCCTTTTGTCTTTCTTTTTTCAAAAAAATCAAATTTTTTATGCAATTAAATGCACCTAAGCAAGTTAAGCAATCTGAACATATGTAAATGTAGATTATACTAGTCATATATTTATAGTAAAAATCTTCATCAAATTAAGAAAAGATGACTCAAACCCTAACTTGGACAGAACTATTGACTTGACAAGACCAATAGATTAAAAATTGGTAAAAATGACTAACCTCGACCACTACAACAACAATCCAAGTGAAATTAGTGTCCTAAAAGGACTGATAGACATGATCAACCTATAAAGACACCAACAATAAAACCAAATAGCCAAGAAGGAAAGACCTAACACTTCCACACAAAAATATTTAGACCTAACTTACTCAAAAACACTCAATCAACAAGAAAAAGTGAAATGCACACACCAACAACAACAACACAAAGCCAAAGAAGGAACCTTACAGACACCTAAGAGGTTAAAGTGAAAAAATCAGGATAAACCCTAGCAGTCTAACCTATACCCGGAGGAAATCATGACTATCACTAAGACAACCCACGAATGGATCGCGACTGTATATACAGTCAACCCGTGAGTACACCAGGGTAATCACAATTGTATATATTGACAACCCGTAGTTACAACCATAATTTTTCAAAAAGAAAAAGAATGGCCAAAGGATGTTAAGCCTTAGACACTGCAAACTGAAAGCAAAATCCAAGCAAAACACTTACAACAATAGACACAACAAAATGTATAGGAAAACCTATGGAACAAACCCAAAATAGGTTAGAATACCCAACAGAGTCGCCATTTTTATTGTTTAGGGAAAATATACCTTATGACCTAAGGGTTTGGGGTCACCAACATACAAATATAAAACTTGTAGACATACAATTATCTAGAAATTTGGACAGAAATAGGGAAAAAAACCAGTGTACCTTGTTTATGAAGGCTAGTCCTAGCTTTTCTCCTTCAATCCAAATGTTCTAGCAACTTCAATGGATATTCACACCTACAAAAGAGATAGATTCCTTCCTACAAAATCTTAAATGTTATATGAGATATTAATGAAATATTATATTTGCAATAAGATAACAATATAATTCATGAATCATAACACATAAGAACATTGATGCACCAAATGTGGAAGAAAATCTCTCTTTATTGATAAACAATAGTGAAATATACAACCTATATATGATACAAGTCCTCCTCTACTAGCCAAGGAACCGAGTTTTGCTGCTCCAAATATCCAAGGGCATTCCTCCAGTATAACCTTGCTCTCTTGATATATCTCCTTAACCTCAACCCCTCCCCTCTATTTATACTTGATGAACAAGAGGAGTTACAAAGGTTAAGATGGTTAGGAAAGTTGGGGACGCTATATTTACAAACCCAAATATCTCTAACTAAACATATTTTTATTTTTAAATTTTGGCTTAGGGTAATCGCAGGTATGAATATTAGCAAGTTGCAAGTGAATCACGACCTTTAAGAAGGCAACCTGCGAATGAAAAATGTGATCATGTAACCACGGGTTGTATATATGGATACCCACAAATGGTTCGTGAGCTGCAATGCCAATAGTCACGATTACACTTGAAGCACTTGTTGGTGAAAACCAACCAACAAAGCCTCGTCGAAAGGGGTTATCACTCTGTCGACTACCAACCAGCATGATCTCCCTGAGCACTAACCAAGACAGGTTTTACCCTGCCCAGCAATATCCACAGAGTGGACGAAATCTCACCCGAGATGTTCAAGGGAGAGTTGTTAGAACCAAGTTTCCGGCAGTGAGAAGGGAAGATATGGTATCCAATGGGTAGACATCATAATTATCAGATTACAGGACTAAGACAGTGATTGTAATTCATCCTCATAGCTACTGATCTACCAGATCACATCATTTATTTGTCGCAGCAATATCATTCATAAAATAACTTAAACAATCAATTATCAGAAATGCGACAGAACTAGAATATATCACATCATTATTTTATTACAGCAACATCATAACAGATTCAACATACTTCTCATTGATATCGCAACAGAGAGAACAAGAAAATAGAAGACAATATTTATGCAACAACCGTCATATCATATTAATTTTGCGCAATAGATCCAAAACATACAATTATTCTCCACATCAGGAGACCAAATACATCCCAAAAATCCAGACAGATCGTAGATAAAACAAAAGACTCATCAAAACCATAGACAAATCGCACCAGATCTCATGCTTCATGTGATTATCTCTAACCTCTGATAGCTCGCGATGATGATGTCGATCTCATTCATCCTAATGTTTATTACAATTTCAAAAATAGCTCTATATATAGGCTTGCGTCTTTACATCGAAGGTCCACTTCTAACTAACTTCTAACAACTACTGACCTATGTCCACAAAACGTGGTCAATTAATGCATTAAATATAGAAATCGGCAATTTTTCTACCCATCGCGCTGATCTAGGCTTGCACGGTGTCATGTGAGCTTGCGCACCTGCTGTGACATTGCGCAAATCACTTATCAAAACCCCTACCAATAGGCCCCCAACATAGTCTTGTGGCTCGTCCTCGAGCCACGTCAGGTTAACAGGGTATACGCCGATGTCCGGGCCTTGAAATATTCAAACTGCTACGAGATCCTGTGAACCTGGAGATGGACTTTGTCAGCATCACTTTGATAGTTAAGTAAATCCTGTTGCATGGGGTGGGTTGTCCCAACCTTACTGTCGACCATATGCCGATTTTCTTGCACCACCTGTAGTGTTGCGACTGCTTTGACAGCCAGCTGCCCACCAACTTCTTGGAACTCGTCCAACTAGGCACGACGCTTTTGTTGGTGTTCTTGGGTACAGGAAGCTCTCTGCTGTAGGTCCTTCAATTCCTTAGACTGCGTGATATGTACCATGAGTGGTAGTGCTCGCAGCGCTGTCTTTAGTGTCGTCAGTTGTCCTTCATCTTCTTGCGCCTCCGTGGTCAGCTGGTCGAGCTGCTCATCTTGGACAAAGCTTTTCCAAAACTACGTCATCACCTCCATGATTGTCTTGGCATCTTGCTCCATGGTTTCAAATTAGACTGCTATCTCTTCAATGGAAGTCTTTCATTTAGAAACCTGCTTCGACAGCGTCTCTGGATGGACCAGGGAATTGAGCACCAGGTTGGTGTCCTGAAGTTGGGTAATAACTTCCCCAAGTTGCTTGGCCTTAGCGAATGTAGTAAGCTCGACCGTGTTCTCAAAAATATGTTGACATTCCTCATTGACATCTTGCTCAACCTTGACAAAACTTGCGCACAGCTGTGCCTTCTCAATGATGAGGCAACATTGTGCCTTCTTCAGCTCGATAATTTCCTTGACATCCTTGCGCTGTAGCTCGGCCTGCACCGCCTTCAATGCATCGATATATCGTACCTTCTATTCTGCCAGTTGCACACTAACCTAATGCAGCTCCTCCATTTGTTTCTGCAGCTTCTTGGCTGTGCTCTGTGACTGCACGTATCCATCAGTAAACTCCTTCTGTCTTTCAGCCAATTCCTGGGCGGCAACATGCTATAGCTCCACCAGTACTTGAGCACGAAACTTGTTTAGATCCAAGGCAATGTTCGAGATCGTCCGCAGTAATTGGTTCACTTCTTCACTCCTCGCGTCAATCGCAGTTGGGGGAACTTGAATGTTCCTATCCTGGGGCTCGGTGTTGATCGACAGGACTTCCTGCAACACATGTCTCATGGGTGTTTTCCTACAAACAACATCAAAAATGGAATTCAACCTATCTCTTGCCACACCAAACTCTTCATTGTTGGACTCACATATTGCTTATGTCACAACATCGGATGAGTCAGTGACTGCTTTGATCAGTCGCTGCAGTTGGTCCTCCAGTCCTGTCCGGGTACCGCTGCCTGCATCGTATTCTTGCAACCATTTCGTTCAATTTTCGTCCCACATGCGCTATGCTTCGGCTTCAGGGCCTGTCGACGACTCATTGTCAGAGTCAGGAATGCTCAGCTCCTTCTAGGCAGGCTCTTTTGGGGCATCATGTGGCGACTCCTTAGAGAGTTCCTCCTGACTCACAGGGTTGCACCATTTAGTCGACCACTCCTAAATGATAGCATCCAATTCTGCATCAGTAACTTTATAAGCCAAAGGTAGCCACTTCCTATCAGGGTCCCTCCATGCCTAGATATAAATGGAATGTGGCCTGATAGAAAACTGAATAAGCCGCTGATACTTGGTTGCTGGATAATTAGATAAGCAAGGAATTTTGACAGCCGTAGCTTGCAGCACTTCCCAATAGACCCAAAAGTGAATCACACAGTCCACTTGTCAACTGGGCCCTTCAACCCACCACAAATTCTGATATCATGCACCATGTCACACCTTCAACGCATCAATTGCCATTGGTTGATAATCTTTGGGTGCCATACATGCGACAAGCGCAATGAGAATTAATATCCAACTATATGAAAATGGCTGCCCTGCCTGAGCAATGAGAGCATTGTCAAGCAATTGGTTGAGCAAAAACAAGGACCAGTTCATTTGCATGCCTTCTACGCATTTCTGGGCACATGCAACCACTCCCGAGTTGCACTGGACCGGTTGATTCCCCCGAATAATCTTACTCACTAAAATCCATGCCCCAATACGTACCGCTTGTGAATTGATGTTGTCAATACGATATGTGTGGCCATCTCACTGTAAGCCAAAGCGCTCCTTCAGCTGCTTGGAAAGATTCTTGTCAGTATCCCTCCCGTGGATATACTACACCGGATCTTCCTCGTCCTTTGGCAAGCCCGTAATGCTCGCAATTAAGTTGAATGAGACTGGAATGGGCTCATTCAACCAGAGCATCCCACCATGAAATCAAGCCAAGATTTGTTTAACACATGCATGTGATTCCTTCAGTCGCCCAAAGTGAGGCATATTGATGAGCCCCAATAATCCAGAGTTTTCCAACCCGCTCACCCAAGGTTGAGGAATCCGCTGAATTGGGGCACCAGGCACCATCGGAACTAATTCATAGGGCTCATCTCGAACCTCTTTAAGCAACAACAAACTTCAACTTGATTAAGGCAGGTACGATATTGACCGAGCAAGTCATCCCTTCCGGTAGCAGCGACAATTTTGGAGGATACTTCTGATTCTTCGTAGGCTACCTCGGCTTTTCTCTTGGACGTGTAGGAGTGACATATCCCAAGATATCATGAACAGAGATGCCCCTGGGTACTGCAGACTCTATAGCTCCTGAGATTGACGACCCGATCTATGCAGTCCCTTCTCGTTGCACTCTAGCCGAAGTGCGGGTGTGCCTCTTCTATGGTGGTGTGGAACTGGGCTTCTGAGCCTGCCGCTTTATCTTGGGGATGGACGATGAGCCTACCAGAATGATCATAACTTCTTCTTCGACGGACGTGGGATGAATGGGGGACTCTTTCTTGTTGGAAATCTCACTTGCATCGAGGTCGGTCAATATGCCTCACACCCCAAACCTTACAATGCACCCGACGACTCTACCCCTCTACTCTGAAACTCACCAAAATATTGCAACACAACTCCACAAATCACACTCTACTCAATAATTTGCTATCTCAACTGACCAATGCCTTCCTCTTGCATCCCACATGCTTTTTATAGGCACCTCCCATTTCAAACTCATCATTGCCAAATCTACTATCTCCATCATGACTAAATCCAATAGTAATGACACCAAATCCATCGGTAATCTTACATTTCTAACGGTCGGATCGACCATTAATGCACGTCACTTCAACAAGCGCCACCAACTAATTGTTTTAACTACCTGCATTTATTACTGATTTGACCAACCCAT
>LPNX010239313.1:157086-199053 GCA_001517045.1 Pseudotsuga menziesii | reverse complement strand
TATAATGAAACTGGGCAAACCTCAATCCATAAGTGTCCTTTTGTGTGCCGACCTGAGGGATGTCAACACTCGGACGGAGAGGTGCCAATCAGCTGTATAACAGTTAGGTTAAATATTTAATGTTCCTCGGCCACCCCAAAGAGCAATTTAGAAGAGTAAATAATGGAAAATTAAAATAGAGGACGTCGACATGTAGAGGTAACTGATGGTTTGCTTTAAAATCTGTCAAATTCTATGTTTAATTTCCTCATTTTTCTTAATATTTTCCCAAACTACGTCGATCCTAGTGTTCTCGTATTTTCTATATTGTCGCGGTAGCCAAACATCTAGATGAATGGCTGCATTCCTAATACTCGTATTAAATGGTGGGAACATGATCAAAATTAGGATAGGAACTTCAAGAAAGCTTTAGCAAATGTTAATTTTGATCAATCTTAAAAGAAAACAATTGTGGTGGGGATTATTCCAGTAAAGGCATTCCTAATACTTGATCATAATTGGTATGTTGTGTCTATCGGGTATTCCTTGAAAAGGAACCATTCTTGGACTTGACTAAATGAGCCAATTTGTGTTCTTGTTGCAAGTTGCTTCTTAGTATGGAACATTTTTAAAATGTTGCTCCCACTCTTAGACATGAATGGGATTGTACATTCGATAAGGAACTTGTTTTTGCACAAAACCTATCTGAGATCAAATCTCATTCTTTATCGATCTAGTAGCCAAGAGGCTGATAGCCCGAAACTGTGTTGATGGGTCAAAATCCCACCATTGTTAGGACCCTGGAATTTTGAAAAAATTATGCAATGTGATCTCTAAGTAATTTGGAAAGAAATCAATCCATAGTAATGAATTCAATAAGGAAAAGGCCTTTCCGCAAGAGAAAAAGTACCGAACTCTTCAATGTCCATAGTGCCGAAGTTGACTTCTACACTGAACTTCTTCAACTTGGTAAGTAAAAAATGTAATTGCGGAGGTCAAACCCTCTCTTACTCTTACCATCTGCTCTGCCTTGCCTCTATCCTCCTGCAGAAACATACCCTATGTTATAATGTTGTACTAATGGTAGGTTTTGAACAATTCTTCATGAACCTTGAACTTTGTACTTGTAAATATAACTCCACACCAAAATACGACACCCAGGTCTTAGTGAGGCTCTTATATTCCATTGAAGAAACAACACATCCCACGTGGAGACTCAGAATGGAAGGTGTAAACATGCCATAGGGCCTGAAGGGAATTGGAACTTAAAACTAATTCATAATCAGATAATCAGGGTAGGGCAATTTCACATTCCACTCAAGCAGGATGGAGACATGCTTTATTACCCTTATGAAGAAATAGTTTATTGTAGGTAGTTAAAATGGGGAATATGAACCAATTTTCTCTATCCTTTGCTTCATCAAAAATGTTCATTTCATGGTCAAGTAAATTCCTTCATTTTGAAAGTCATAAATCTTGATAAGAATATGCCTTTATGCAACTGTCCATTATAAGAACACTGTAGAATACCAGTCTCTCCAACCTTTTCGATAGGTTTAGTCAATCTCAAAACCTTACTAGAATATAAATTTTAGTGTAGTCTTATTTTAGGTGATCATACATTCTAAGGAAAGTTCAGCTCTTATCAATGGTTATTTCTCTATGTGAACTGTTGTTCAATCACCATGGAGGTTGTTTCAGATCCTGTACATCTCAACACAGAGCTAATATATATTTTGTTATACCTAATAGTTTGCAAGTTTTTCAAGTTTAATTCATGCTTAACCAGTTGTCATACCTTTCAAATAACTGGTATCATCACCTAGAAGCCAAATATACAACCCTTTAAAGGTTTCTCTAAAGACGCAATGTTGTAGGAGTAGGGTTTTTCTCTGTATATTTGCATTATATTTGCAACATGACTCTTTAATCATTGAATCCACTATTAGGTGCCCTTATAGCCAAGGAATAATGATTCACAAAGCATAACTCCTCCATACAAAATGGTACCTTTGAAACAGTAAATTATTCAATGCTAAATACTTGCAATACTTGCAAATCCCCAAGTCAAAATACTTGAAATTCTTTGAATTCTAGGTCTAGAGATCATTTTTGCAAGACATTATGGTGCATAGGGAGTCAAGTCTCTAATTTTGCAAATGATAATCGTCGAGTCTCCATTAGCAATAAGTTTCTAAATCTGTCTGGCTCTTAGAATGTTTATCACTTGATTTAAAGCTAAAATAGGCTTCACAATAACAGAAGAAACCTTTTGCAGTTTGATCACAACCATAGACTTGCTTATTATGGAACCTTCTCAAAGAAAAGGTGAATATACTTTGCATAATTTTAAGTTTATTAATTATCAAAGCAATAGGTTGTGTTTTAATTTTGATAGCCCATGACAAGGAACATCTGAAACACCTTGAAGCTCATGGATTCTTAATATTGCAGTAGACAAGAGGGAAAGTTTTGTTTTTGACTCTTTGTTTTTGATGTAGTGATGGCATTGGGATTTGAAATCCTTTCAGGAAGGACTCATATTTGGACTATGAGAATGATATTGATGAAGAATGGGAAGAGGTACTCATCACTAAATCTCTTTGGTAAGAGTATTTGTAGTATTTTTATTATCTTTAGTTACAGGGAAAATTGTACATAGCTCTCAAAAATTAGTTTGTCATAAATACTAGTTACTGGTAAGTTGTAATAGTAATAATTATGTAGTTTGTAGATTGATATCTATCATAAATTTGTTTGAATATCATCATTGTCAAGCAATAACAACTTCTTAAAGGGTGCTAGCTCAATGGTAGAGCGCCTGCCTAATTATAGGCAGGAGGTTGGTGGTTCGATTCCTCCGTTCCCTATCATAAATTTGTGACTACAAAAATGACTAAATTCGCATATATATGACTATTAGTGGCTAATTTCATGTATCTTAATCGTATTTAACTTAGTCATTAATATGTTAACATCTAGTAGTTTATTTAGTTGTATATTTGGTAATTAATGGCTGCGATTAGTGACTAAATCAGCGACTAAATCAATGACTAACTCAGTGACTAAATCAATGACTAAATCCATGACTAAATCTGTGACTAAATCAATGACTAAATCATTAACTATCAATGACTAAATCATTGACTATTGATGACTAAAACATTGTCTATCAATGACTAAATCAACGACTAAATCAATGACTACTAAGTCAAGCTATTAATGACTAGTGAAATACGACTAGCTATAAGATAGTGGAAATTTGCTACTATTAGTCACCGACTAAAAAATAGTCGTTTATAGTCTAATTTTAGTCATTTTTTTAGTCATTAATTTCTCATTTTCTACTAGTGAATCTACTTGAAAGGTGCAAAAAACTCCTCTCATGTGCAAATTTTGGAACTCACGACCAAAATTATGACTTTTTCAAAGGGCACAATTTTCTTGTAGTGCCCTCATTCATATTTTCTGTCTGTGCGCTACAAGAATATCTGTTTGATAATTTTTTAACCAAAACTCAAAACAAAGTGTTAAATTTTGATAATTAACCTTTGATAAAACCTTATGATATTTATTTAGAACCTTTCAAAAATACATACATCCTATAAGCCCATAAAAAACTATGAAATATACAAAATTAAAAAGAAAACTAATAAAATCAATCATAAACATAAATTTACTAGCAAAATACTTTTAAAAAACCAAGCTCAAAAATGTTAAAGCAATAAGAAAAATCATGTTTTATGATAAGCATATGATTCAAACTAGAAAACAAAAACAAGCTATAACATAAACACCAAAGTATACCAACCAAAATTTATCTTCTAATTCTACAGAACTAGTGCTACTCTCTAAATTAGAAACTAAATTAACTATGTTACAATCAATATTGTTAGTCCGTGAAAACTGAAGGAGCTTGGAATTTGTATCTGATTCATCATTGGCTTCTTCTGCTTGATAGTTTCCCGGTTCAAGATCAATAAAATAGTTACCCAAAACTGAATGTGAGAAATTTACAGGCTCATTTTTCTCTTCTAGTTGTGTTATGTTATGCTTCATGTGGTTCCCTCATCACTTTGATATGATTCTGACAGTTATTATAAGGAAACCACAAGTGTGACCAATCCATTGCAAATTACTGATTAAATTTTACAGACCAGTCCCTACTCAAAATATGCTTAAGTTATGTCCACTACCATGATGTTTATAAACTAGCGAACCCTTTCATCTGCAGGTAATTGTAACAATACATCCTTCGACTCCCTTACCACTTTGACTATAGTTCTATCAAACTGGATGATTTTACATGAATGAAGGTGTGGGTTGACCATTTATCTTTCTACGGACTGAAAGAGGCATAACATTAGAGGATGCTCCAGAATCTACTAAGCAATTGTGTACATTGTGATTGAAAATATCAAATGAAAGTACAAATGGTAACGTTTGGGATTTAGATTCCCCCCCAATGCTAGCTTCATTGGTTTCTTCTTCTGATTGAACATCATATTGGTATTTAATGGTTTGTGAATCGAAGGCTTCCAAGATTTTCTTTCTTTGTTGAGGTAAGTTACACATTTCAAACAAAGAAATATTTTCCATAGTTTTCTTGATATCTTCTATTATGTCATATCCTATGTCACCATCTATTGAAATTTTCTTATTATTCTCTACTTTATTGTAGGAAACCTTTACAGGCTTGCTAACCACGTGATATTTCTATCTTGTTATGACTAAATTAGGTAAAGGTGGGGTTTGAGTATTACTGTTGATTTTCTTTATTCTTTCCTGAATCTCCCTAATCTTGGGTAGTAATATACTTTCATCCATTATTGGTCCCTTGTTTCTTGTTGCGACATTTACTGCTGAAAGTTGTACTTCCTCAATAGGTTCTTCTTCATCCTATCCGAGCGTGGACATACAATCCCACAATACCATGGTAGTTTCTTTAGGTGCTTCCTCTCGTTCATGGGCCTTTTCCTCTTTGATTGTAGGCTCTATTAATTTAGATTCTAGTAATTGGTTCATAACCAAAGTCATGGATTTAACCCACTATGGGAAATTCCTTTCAGAGTGAGGCTCCTGATGAAATGTGCAAAAATTGTCCATTCCAACTTCAATGAAATTTAGAACAGAAGAACTATACGTAGGTGGTTGGGATGGACCACTTTCATCTATTCTCCTATAATATGGCTTGAATTGTTTCCTGGCTTATTTCTCTTTTTCCGCGTCAACAATTTTATTGGATTACTTCTGTACCATCTTTACTACACCTTCTAATTCATTGGAATGTTCCTCTTTTGGTATAGTCAACAACAAAGGCTTCTTTCTACCAAAGGTACTTATCTTTGGCTCTACAAAGTATTTATTTATACTTTTAAGCTCAACCTCTACTTTTATGGCTTCTTCATAAGTTTCTACCAAAGAAGGCTTTGCTGGCCTCTTAACAAACATTGGTATGTTAGGGGAAAGTGCTGAAGTATAAAATTCTATTAAAGTTTCTTCGATAGGTTTTATGGAAACACTGAAATTATTTAGATGGGAAGCAAACTTTTGACTAAAATCATGCACTTTATATATCTTGTCCATCCTTAGAGCAAGTAATTCTTTCATCAGAGTGGCAGTGGTTCTTTGGCTACCAAACTTTTCCTTAAATAATATTTCAAAAGTATCTCGATTTGTGATTGAATTTTCCTATGAGCCAAAATACCATGATGCTTCTTTATATTTGAAAGTATGTGGAAACAGTCTGCATACTACATCATCATGCTCTACTACTAAAATCTATAGAGCCAAGAAAAATTTCTGCAAGTGATCATCCATAGAAATGCCTTCTCCTGGATCAAATTAGGCAATGACTTATCATCATTCTGAGGCAAAGCAGGCAATGGAGGAGCCAGTTTGAGTGGTGTTCTGGCTCTCTAAGCTGGTAGTGGTGGAGTATTTGCATTAGCATTGACATTTGCATTAACATTTTCATCCATGATTCGTGGAGGATATTGAGGTGGAGAGTCAATAGGTGACTGAAAAGATGAACAATACGGAGAATCTTGTCCCAACTAATCGAGTGGTTGAACAATTTCTTGTAAGGACAAGTTCACCAATTCTTCCAAATTCCCTACCAAAATTGAATCTTTCACGTAAGTGGGTGTTCTTCTAGGAGCTTCCCTTCTTGATAATTCAGGGATTGTCTACAATCATTCAATATTCTTCACATATGACCTTGTGTATCTCCTGAAGTGATCAACTACCTCCAAAGGAACCTGGTAAAGGTGTTCTGCAGTTTCTGGGTTTACTTGTTCTTCAAAAAAACTAGTTTCAGAGTTATCACCAGTGGAATAGTTTTGATTAAATGGATTTCCCTTTCCAGCCATGCATTGGAGGCCCTCCTTCTAGCACCAAAAATGTTGATGCCTGGAAAATACTAGGTACCGACAGTAGGGATTCTCCCCAGTAACCGTTCCCAATTAGATTGTTTATCATTTGGTATGGGGAATCCATCTGGTTAGTGATTAGGTTACCATAGAATTTAAGAAAAGTCTAAATCTATTTTATCGGTTGCAGCCTGGTCCACCATTTATGTAATTTTATTTTTTAAGAATGATATGTAAGTGCCTAGATTAAATGAAAGTGATAGTGGGTGAGAATATCACGAGAGATGCGCAGATTTTCCCTACGTCTTACCACTTTTGCCCCACAGTCACTCTATGAAAGCAAAGAACAACTAATCTAAATCTATTCTAAGCTATCTCTAGGGAGCAATATTAATACTAATATGAGTAATGTACTCCATTGTTTGCACATAGAATTCTACAAATAGATGAGAACATATGGATACATAAATACAACAGAGAAATAACACAAAGATAGCTGTGTGAAGTTAAACATTGATCACTCATTCATTGCATAAGATTCATAACATAAAATGAAATCATTCATAACACATGAAATAGTTCAGCGGGTTTAGAATGATATCACAAATTATACAGTATGCTAAAACAGAAATAATTCCTCATTCAACAATCTACAAAACATGCTTTGAAACTCATGCAGTACTCTCTCCAACGAAATTTCAGTCCTCTTTATTATAAAAAAAGTAGTTCTCCTTCCAGAAAGTTTCAGTTTCCCTTTTCTATTCTACTCTATTCCTACTTATACATTTACAAAATAAATTTTGGTTATACATGCCCTTTGGGCATCCCTAATCCTTCAATTACAAAACTTTTACCTCTAGTGTGCTCACTAGAAAAATGAAATAAATACAAAATATTACATAGAATTTTCCACATGTGAATAAGACAAAAAAACCTAGGTGGGACCAACCAATTCATCCAAGAATTGCTTCCATGCAGCTACATATTCTGCTATTGCCATCAAATCTATAGGCTCTAGCATTCTGACTAACACCTTATACACAGCCAACTGCGATTTGATATCTACTACCCTCTTAGGAGTGACTCTAAGTTGATCTCCGAGCAAGAAATTGCTGACTGCAGCCTGCGCAACCAAATTATTTACTATCTTCTCATTCAAACCTTTGACCCGTTGTATGATGAGTTCATCTTCTTGCATCATCTCATGCAGGTACTTCAGGTGTTCTTCATGCCCTATAATTCCTAAAGTCTCTTGGCTGAGGAGGTCTGACATCTGTTGTGCATGGTCAGCAGTCTTTTATAAAAGTCCATGCACTTATCTAGTGTTTTCCCAAAAACAGATGTCAGTTTTCCAGTAGCCTTGCTGCTGAAATCCATTAGTTCATGCTCGATATGTAGATCTTCAACACTCTTTTGAGGTGCATGTTCAAGAAGTTATGTATTGGTTTCTAACCAAGTTATTCGACCTTGGATGACTTCTGTACTTTCCTAAAATATTGTCTTGAAATCAGTTGATATAGTTGAGATCTCTTATAGTATAACCTTGGTTTGCTTGATCTTGTATGCTTCCTCTTCTATTTTTGACTGCACTTGATATATTTTCCTTCTGAGAAAAAGGGCATGCTCTCTCAAAGGCGTGATATCCATTTTCTTCCCATTTGCTTCCTTGAATATAGTCTCCTAAGAATCGTTTTGTGCTTCCATCTCTGCAACTCAGGTTCATAGCTCCTACACTTGAGTGTAAACCGTATCCTTTTGGGTCTCCAATCCTAAAATATTTCCTTCTAAATATTTCTTTTCTCCACTGATAATGCTAATTGATAATAACAAAGAATCCCTTTCCGCTTCTAAAATATTATAGGATCCTTGGAGGCTCTCTTAATCTAACACGGTGGCATCATATTTCCTCTTTGTTTCCTAGCCTACTCGCTCCTCTTTCCTTAAGGTTTCCTTCATTTGTGCCATTTTATCTTTATATTGGTCAAATGTTCCCTTTAGTTTGATAACATTATAGCCATTCTCCTGTGCAGTTGCAATACCAATTGAGGCCATCTGTTATGTGTCCTCCTCTACATTCTTTACAAAAAATTTCATAGTCACTGTGGTAACATCAGGATGAGTACCCATTTTCAATGTCTTCTCATATCTCAATACAATTTATTTCTGCTTGGGGTTAAAAAATACATTGTCCAAACTTGCAGCTTCATGCTGATTTGATAGAGTGAAGGGTACCAACCCTAACTCAATGATACGGAGGTGACCTCCTGTCAGTATATCTCCTGATGTGGAAAGGAGACTTTCTGGATTTTCTTGAGCAGTATTTTGCTGTCAATTTTCCCTATCCTGATTGTCTCTCTCCTTTTTCTCAGCTCTTCAGCTATTCTACTAGCTTCTTCTTTTGCTTTGTCTTCCAATTCCTTTTTCCTTCTTTCTTCTTTTTCATTCTGCTTATGTTTGTCTTCTTTCCTTATTTTCTATTCCTCTTATTTTTCTCTCTTGGCCTCTTCGACTAGTAATTTCCCTGCACCTTCTACTAATATTCATGTTATTTCTTCCTTTTCTCTCTTTGCATCTTCTTCTTCTTCCATTTTTCAAGCAGCTTCTTCTTCTTGTCCTTTTTGCTTGGGTTTACTGCTGTTGTTGCCTTTGTCTTCTAACATTGTGATTTTCCTTTCTAGGAATCTTTTTCAGGGAAGTCATATTGCAAACATTTCAGTATACTTCTTCATCTTTATGCAGATAATCAACGTACTCAAAGTTCACTTTCAGGAGTGCACAGTGTGCTGCAACTTTTCCTTAAGAATCATTTCTGTGGAAACTCTTTTCACCAAAATGAAATTTTTCCAAATATTTCATGAAAT
This sequence comes from Pseudotsuga menziesii, assembly GCA_001517045.1. Lineage (NCBI taxonomy): Eukaryota > Viridiplantae > Streptophyta > Pinopsida > Pinales > Pinaceae > Pseudotsuga > Pseudotsuga menziesii. The sequence goes on along the minus strand of LPNX010239313.1, from coordinate 189,842 downwards.
ATGGTGCACTCTTGACCTTGGAAAACTTATAGCCACCTACATAGAATGGCATCGGTGGGAAAACAACCTTCTTCATGTGAAACAAATAACTCCTGAAACCATCCAAGAAGAGTTGTCTCACTACTTCTTTATGTACTACATAGTCACTAGCATACTTGGGACATAGTGAAGGGGATTTGGTTCCCCCATACATCCTCAAGTAGGTTCCCTCTTCAAAAAAGAATTAGTCTCCAAATTCCCTTATGCAATCCAAGCACCTTCAGACAGGCATTTACATTCCTCAAGGAAAATTAATTGGTATAGTGGCATTAAGGACTCCTCACAAATCAGCTTGTAATAGCTGTGATATTTATGATCCCATAAGATCTAGTATGTTCCTTCTTTCCAACTACACTTTGACTTCTCAAAGGGATGTAAGCATAGTATATAGACAATCAGAAAGGATCCCATATAAAAATCATATTTCTGTTGGTGCAATCTTTCCTGTGCTACAGTTATGCAGGACGACAAAGTGTGTGTTATGATATATTCCCAATTGAACATAGTCCCCGTCATTGTTACATGGTACATTAGTGGTATCCACCCAATCTTGTAAAATCTTCCATCATCTCTACTGAGGATCATCATTTCAGCATTAGAGTGACCATCCTGTATGGGACAAGAAGATTAGAAGATTCATATTTCCCAGATCCCTTTTGTCGGAAGGAATTTCCTTTAGTTTCCATCATCTTTGCAACTCCAATGTAATCAATGGTCAGACTATTTATCCAATCAGTTGTCATTCTGACTTCTAAGGTTGGAAAGATGTAAGCTTTAGCTATGAATGCATGGGTGAAAGAGGAAAATCCTTTGTCTGCAACATTGTAGCTTATAATCCCCTTTGCATCATCCTTAGATAGAATCCATTGTATGACCTTGGAGCATCTTGTGGATACTTTTGTGGTTCCTAATCTTAATATGTTGTTAAACATGGTTAGATCCTCCAAGATTGCATCTAGAACGTTTTTATTCTAGAGGATATGATAAACCCTACCCCACTTAAATTTAGGCTTAGCCCCAATGACAGATTTAGTATCCTGATATATTATCTCTACTCTTGGTGTGATTTTGACGTCTGATTCATCGTCTACAACCTTGGATTTTTTCTTTCATTTCTTAGGCATGGTGGTAGATATAGACTGATCCTGTAGAAAAAAAATGAAATGTCTTAATATCGCTACTATTAGAAACCACATGCATTCATATACATAAGAAATGAAGCAATACTCTAAAATTTGCAATGCATATAAGAAAATTATCATTTATCCTAGTAGAACGTTCCTTCTAGAACAAGCTTGACCAATATATTTTACCATAGCTTCTTCACCCATCAAAATGAACTTGCATTACAAAACTTCGCATACCATTGGATGAAAACAAAAAACATATCCGTTGTATCGGTAAGAAGATGCAAACTTTTCGACGTAGCGGGCTGAAAACAATGCAAAAAAACAATGGTAAAGATTCAGGCAAGGAAGGAAAAAAAAAATTCGCCGTTGCAGAAAACATATCGAGAAAACATCTCATGCAGCACATAAAAAAAATTTGGGAAAATTTCCTACGATAAAATCATAAAGCCTCTGCTGTGTCGCCAAAAAACTCAAAAAGCCTCCAACATATCGAATCAAAATAAGTCGATATGTGCTGATTCGAAAAATCAAAGCCTATCTGTTGTGTTGGTTAAAACATTAAAATCCATCCGCTATATCAGGTCAGAAAAAATTTCTGACTTAGTGCAAAAACAAACCTTTTGAGCTTACTCAAGCTGAAACCAAGTCATGAATTATAGATTTCAAAGTGCAAAAAAGGTCCAAGTAACCAAAATGTAAAAATTTAAAGGGGGGCCCTAAAAAATGAAAAATGTTTTTGGGGTAATAGTTGCAGCAGCAACACATCTGTAACGTTTGAACTTAATAACCATTCTAACTTATTTGTAACTAAACGTAATAGGTAGTCACCCAAGCGTCTCAACATCCTATATAAACATGTACAATATTGTAAAATTGAAGCAAGTAATAGAGAAGTAATCGAATAACAAAGATTGTTTCAAATTCTTGCATTTCGTTTGCATGTTAATTTTTTTTCTGTGTAGTGTATTTAGGGATTTTCTTATTTTGTTATGCTTCCTCTATAACAGTTCTCAATTCATTCAATCGAACTATTGTCCCCCAACATGCGCTTGGGAACCTGGATTAGAGATATAACTTATTCATAAGATTAACAATTTGGAGGAGAAAAATGAAGATTTTATAGCATCAAAATTTCCACATATGATGGCCAAACAAAGTGTATAAAAATATATATTTTTTCTCAAACAACCCTGAAAAAATAGAACTGTAAAACTCTCTTCCTTTTAAAGGAAAATTTTAGAATCAAACTAGGAGCTTGCAAAATGGGTTAGAATCATACTTTAGAAAAAATTTAATTGAATCACTATTAAAGGACTCAAAGGAAACCACACAACAATATCTTCAAGATATTTGTTTTAGTGACTCTCTTTTTCACTTCATTACATCTACTTTGCTTCCATTTTTTCCCTTTCAACGTCCCTTTGCACCTTTTGATACAATTGCTAGTAAATAAATAAACTATTGAAGAAGCCATGGTTTAGTGTGGGTCAGTGTTACTTTGAGAGAGTTCACATTAAAATATAAGAAAAATGATGGTAGAGATCTTAATTCATGAAGGCTAGGATCTGAATGACTATTAATGAAAATGCTCAACAATCCATGCATCAACATTCATCAACAATGGATCCAGGAGGTGATATAAATTTTTTTGCCTCTACGTGAGCTGATCACCAGCGTGGGTGCACACAAGCTAGGTGTGCTAGGGTTTTTAGGCTACTTCAATGGCCCCCCTAGGGGGTGGGGATCCCCCTCCCCCCCCCCCCTGCTAGCTGAGATGGATGCATTCAGGAGGCTGGTTGCCAGTGGTGGAAAGCGGAAAGCCACATTCTCGGTCCCGAAATTCATCAAAAAGCTTGAAGAAATCCCTGAAATCGCTTTGCCAGAGACGACCTCGGTGAAAATTGCCCTTTCTCTGTCAGAGAGAGGTCTAGTCAGCTAGTTCATGGGGCTCTAGCCATCGGCAAAAACCACTGATGATTGGATTCAAAGAAATTGGAAGCCGCATCTCAAGTAAGGAGTCACCTGCTATCCCCTGAGCAGCGGCTACTTTCTCTTCGAATTTATAAATAAGGAGGATAAGGATCTCATTTTCAGAAATGGCCCATATTTTATGGGCACCCAGGGGCTGTATCTGAATAGGTGGGCTCCGGATTTCGATCCCATGGTGGATTTTCCCAAGGAGGTACCGGTATCGGTCAGGCTCCCCAACCTGCTGGTCCACTGCTAGAACTATGAAGCGTTGCAAATGATAGGAAATGGAATAGGGAAGTTCGTTGATAAGGCAGACAACAAGTCCACTTACAACTGTGCCAAGATATGCATTGAAGTGGACCTTGAGGCAGGGATCCCGGAGGCAGTGAAACTAATGATAGGCACCTGGACTCATTATCAGAAATTGGACTACGAACACCTCCCATTTAAGTGTAGATCCTGCCAAGAACACGAGCACTTTCAGAGAAACTGCCCAAAGAATCAAACCCCTGAGAAGGAAGAAGCTGAAGGATGGGAAAAGGTAAAGAAAAGCAAAGCAGTCTCAAAAACCAAGGATCCTAGATCTATTCAGGTGAAAGAACAATCTCAGGCAAACTAAAGACCGCTGAAGGAGCCCTTGAAAGAAGTCGCATCTACATCAAAAGAACCGGTGACAGAAACCATAGAGATACCTTCCCAATCCACACCTCCTATAGAAAATCCGGCTAGGGACAAGAACGTCCCTTCAGCAAAAGAATCTTTGAGATCGGATGATGAGCATACCACCCTAGGCTCTGATCCTGGAGCTGATTCTGATGAGGGGGCCACAGAGACCAGCAGCTCGGTTGGTACCCCTGAAAAGGCTCCAAGAGGAAGGAAACCAGAACGGAAAAAAAGGGAGGAGAAATTGTACAGGGATGTCACAGTAGGACTCTAGAAAACCATCCTGTACATGATGGAAACTAGATATTCAAAGAAAGGAAAGGCTTCGAAAGGATCCACCTCCCCCCCCTCTAGATCCTAATGCAGTTTGTCTCCTAGAATTGTAGAGGGCTATGAAGCAAGTCTAAGGAAGAAGCAATCAAAGATCTTGTTAGAATGAACTCCCTAGAGATACTTCTGGTCCAGGAGATGAAGATGGAGGCACCTGAAACCATTCACGCCAGCAAAAAGTTTTGGAAAAAAGGAGAAGGTAGAGCAGTCAGCGCTAGAGGAGCCTCAGGAGGTCTAGCCACCTTTTGGAACTCCATCACGCTTGACCTACTAGAGGAGTTTAGTACCATCCATTGGATTTTAACAAAATTTCAGCATAGAGACTCAGGGTATCAGATTAGCCTCTTCAACATCTATGCCCCGTTCCTTCTTTCGGAAAAAAGAGAGTGTTGGGAATCGCTGAATTCTTTTATGTCCACCAACTTGCATGACAATCTAGTTCTTGCTGGAGATATGAATGTAACTCTTTCCCTCTTGGAAAAAAAAGGAGGCTCCCCGGTAAGAGACCCGGCTCGGGAGTGGGTTGAAGACACCATAATGGACTAGGATATGGAGGATATTAAGCCCAGCAAAGGCAAGTTCACCTATACTAATAAAAGAGTGGGCCCAGGGCACATTGCTTCCCGTCTGGATCGCTTCCTAGTACAATCATCCTTCCTGACTCTTGGTCTTTTCACAACTTCTGAAATTATCCAGGCTTGTACCTTAGACCACAAGCCAATATCCCTTTCCTTGACCTCTGGAGAAAAACTAGGCCCTTTCCCCTTTCGCTTTACCCCCCTCTAGGTTACCATGGATGGCTTCTATGATCTGGTCTCAGAAATTTGGCAAAAATATGTCACTGGGTCACCCTTCTTCATTTGGGAAGAAAAGATGAGAAGGCTTAAAGTAGCTCTTAAAACCTGGGCTAAGATCCAGCCCTCCCCTATCCTGGAAAGGAAAAAATCCCAACGTGATCTAAGTAATCACCAAATGCTGATGGAGGATGTCACGATCACCCCAGAGATGATCATTGCTGAGACCGATCTGCAAAATACCCTCTATAATGTGTTGAGAAGAGAAGAGCAATATTGGAGAATAAAGGCACGCTGTCTTTGGCTCAAAGAAGGTGATTAAAATACCTCTTACTTCCACAAGCATGCAGAATCTTGAAAGAATTATAATACCATTCGAGAAATTCATTTCCAAGACCATTCTCTCAATAAAATTGAAGAAATCAAGAACACAGCCCATTCTTTCTTCAAAAATATTTTCATAGAAGCGTTGGAATCTCCTCCTCATCTGGATCGCTACCCTATAAATGTGATCCCCACGCTAATCACTGAGGAAGAGAACAGAAATATGATTGCCCCTATAACAACTGAGGAGATAATCAAAGCACTTCATGGAATGAGCCCAGACAAAGCACCAGGGCCTGGCGGTTTCACATCCAGATTTTACATAGCCTGATGGGTTATCATTCAGAAGGATCTGATAAAAATGGTAAAGAAATCTCAGAGATGCAGCAAAATAGGAGGGAGCACTAATTCCTCCTTTCTAGCGTTAATTCCCAAATTTAGGACAACATCATCCTGGTCCAAGAGGCAATTCACTCAAGCTTCCAAAGGAAAGAAAAAGGTATGATAGTCAAACTGGACCTTGCCAACACCTTTGATAAAGTCCGGTTGAATTTTCTCTTTGCTGTCATGCTTAATCTGGGCTTTCATCCCGAGTTAATTAGCTGGATTAGAGCCTGTATCTCGGGACCCTGGATATCCCCCTTGATAAATGGGAGACATGCAAATTTCTTCCACACCTCTAGGGGACTTAGGCAGGGCTGTCCTCTATCCCCTTTTCTCTACGTCATTCAAGCGTCGGTTCTTAGCTTTCAGCTGGACAAGAGCCTTCAGCAGGGCTCTATAATGGGGCTTGCAATTACCCCTAGAGTGAAGAGAATTAACCACGCCCAATTTTCCGATGACACCCTTCTCTTGGGTCAGGCTAATCTCACCATGGCTAGATCCTTCAAGAAAGAGCTGGATGTTTACACGGAAGCCTCAGGTAGTGAAATCAGTTTGAGAAAAAGAAAAATTTATGGCTGGAATTGCCCTCCCATTGAAATGACTGAAATATCTAGGACGCTGGAAATGGAAGGAACTTCTAAGTGGGACTCCATTCAATATCTGGGAATTCCGCTTGTGAAAGCAGCTTCCAGAAGGAATCTTTGGATGCCTCTGATGGGAAAAATCAAGGCCAAATTAATGGCTTGGGGGGTCTCCTGGTTAAACAAAGCAAGTAAAATAATCCTTATAAATTCAGTGCTTACCTCCCTTCCTGTATATCAGGCCTCAATCCTCTTAGCCCCGAAAGGAATAGTGAAAGAAATTGACAACCTACTGAGAAAATTCCTTTGGGAAGGGGGTAGAAATAATGGAAGGAAAATGCATCTTGTCAGCTGGGATAAGTTCAAAGCCCCTAAATGGGAAGGAGGGCTGCAAATCAAAGATGTTGCTACTCAGAATCTGGAAATGGGTGGTAAGATTCTATGGAAAATGATAAGGGGTAAAACAACTTGGAGCTCCGAATCCCTAAGAACAAAATACTTCAGAGGTCACAAAGAGTGGTATCTGGATCGCCCCCCCAGGACTAGGAAATGTTCTCGTATTCTCTCCCTCTGCTTGAATTCTTTGGATATGTTCACCTCCAAGCTCACTTGGATCTCGGGAAATGGCTCCAAAATCAAGTTCTGGGAAGACTCCATTCTAGGGGAGACCCCTCTAAACTCCTCGGAGGGTATGGAGAACATCATAGACTGGCTTCACTCAAACAACAAGTTCACCCTTTGGGACTTATCTCATTGGGGCCCAGCTGATTCTTGGATCAAGTGGGACTTGGGGGCTGTCCCGCAAGAACTTGAATTAGAAGCCCGTACTCTCTTAGATGCTCTTCAAGGCCTCTCCCCCACTTCATCCAAGCTGAAGGAAAAAATAGGTTGGGGATCCTCCTCAGGTCTTTACTTTGCTACTGCTGGGTATGCAGCCCTAAAATCCATCCCTTGGGCTGCCCCGGATCCCGCTATTTGGAGAAGCCTTTGGCTCCACCCCTCCCTCCCCAAAATATATCTCTTCTGCTGGTCCCTCCTGCATAACAACATTCTAACCTGGGATATCCTTCTAAAAATAGGATGGGAAGGGCCCTCAAGATGCCCTCTTTGTGCCTTCCATGAAGAAAACTCAACCCACCTCTTCCTTCAGTGTTCCTTTGTTTCAGAACTCTAGAATATCCTCTTTGCATAGCTAAATCTTGATCTCCCTCCCTCCATCTCCTTCCTGTTTGCCTCCTGGTGTGACTATGATCCCTTTTCCTTCTCCAGGATGAATTTGTTAAAGCATTGTTGGTTGTGGGTTCCAAAAATCATCTGCTGGAAGGTCTGGCTGGAGCGTAACAATAGAATTTTCAGGGACATGGCAGGTATGCTGACCCAAGTTGCAAGCAAAGTTAAGGCGCTGCTAGGAGAGCCGGTTGCCTCAAATGCAAATCTCACCAACGAAGCAACTACTGACAGAGAAGAGTACAGCTGGTTCCAAGGGTTAGACCCTTCCCTTCTCACCAGAACCAAGATCATCACCAAGCATTACTCTCCTTGGGAAATCAGGTTAGAGGAGCAAGAATTTATTAAATGGAGAGCATCTCTGAATGAGCATATTCTGCATGTGGATGGGGTCTCGAAAGGGAAGCCCAGACCTGTGGGAAGTGGAGGAGTCCTGCTAGACTATTCAGGGAAAATTGTCTTAAATTTCGCTTGGCGGCTAGGTCAAAAAACAAATAATAACGCTGAAATTATTGCAATTTAGCAAGGCCTGAATCAAGCCAGAAGTCTTTCCATTAAGAATCTGGTCATCATTGGTGACTCCCGTATCATCATTTAGGCTCTTAAGTTGAAGAAGGCCCCTAATTATATGGAATTGGCCCACTACCACCAGAAAGTCACATCTCAGTTGAAAGATTTTGAATAAGTTCAGTTCTATCATGTCCTTCGGAATCTCAATCAAAACACAAATCATGAAGCTAATATTGGAGCCTCCTTAAGTAAGGGAGTTCTTCTGGTTAATGGAATTGAAAATTACGTGCCCATTCCCTAGAGATAGTGGAGAGATGTCTCTTAGATCCTCCCAGGACAAGAAGAACAACTTTATCGAGTTCAGTCATTGAAGAACCCCCTCTGCCGGCATGCAGACTGAGGATCTCGAGGAGTAGTAAGCCCATGAGCAAGTCAAACTTGAACAGAGAAAGGCACAAAGGCTACTTCTTGTGTATTTAAATGGTCAAATTTACAGTGTTATTCTTATCTCATTTTATAATCTGGTAAATTATGGTAAACTTTAACTTCCATAGAATTATATTTTTATGGGTAGTTACTTGCTTATGCATGGAGATATAAGCCTCCAAACGTTATCCTCCAGAGATAATAGTGCCCAGCAAGGAAGTTCTAAGGCACTCGATGAGCTCCAGACCGAGAAAATGAAGTTAAATAAGGTTTGATACTGATTTAGGAAGCGTTCTCTCATTCTGAAATGAATATGGCCTATATAACGCATAAGGAATCGATGGGTAGTCTTCAGACCTCGTGCAGGGGAGCTGGGCAGCAAGCTCTTCATCCAGCTCAGAGGCACACATCTTTCAATTTCAAGGAAAGGCTCCAAAATCAGAACACTGAATTCCTCCTCTCTGTTTCGTTCTTTATTAGCAACTCTAGTTGCCTTCACTATGTTTATGCTATTTTGAACTCCTTTTCCTTCTTAGCAAAATCCAGATCGTTTGTAAAGGGTGCAATTAAGATACCTATGCCTGTAACTATGGAATCTATGTATAATTCGAATTAGAATCTTTGCTTGTAAGGCTACTGGTAGCTTCTTTGCTAGGGGATCAATATAAAAGGCCTATAACCATTTTAGTAAAAAAAAAAAACCAGTGGATCCAGGAGGTTGGTTCTAGTTATTTTTCTACAGTTTTTCGGGTCCTAAACTTATGGGGTCGTTTTGAGGCCCTAAACGACATTTTTTAGAGATTTAGGGCCAAATGGTTGCCATCAACATGCATTTAACTAACCAAAATTTGTAAATCTTAGAAATACCTTTCCAACGAGCTATCGAACACCCAAATCGGAGATCCTATGCAAACGTTATGACCCCAGGAAGTTGAATGTTCAACTTACAAGCTTGGGGCCGCAAACTTTATGACGGCTCATCATCTAGGGTTATGTTTTGGACTTTTGGGGTTCTCACCTCATTCTTATTATAAATAGGCCCCTTTGGCCTCATTTTGTATTCATCTTGGCATGGATGAGCATAGCAGCCACATCTCTTCTCAGAGCTACCACATTCTAGCAATTGTATTACAGTCTGTTCTATTTCCGCAATTTAATAGAATATTTTTTTACTGTATCTCTGTTATCTTTGCAAAATGTTTGTGATTATGATTCTGTATATGTTCTTTCATTTCGTTCACGCATAAATCCGGATCAGTGGTATCGGAGTAATATGCTCTTTGATTATTTCTCGGTGCATGTCCCTGACGAGGTCCAAGTATAGAGAGTTTGGTCTCGAACTAGTTTCACTTGATCATTCTCGCCATCCCAAACGACCTCCCATGGTGGAAGAAAAGAGAGATGATGGAGCAGGAGATCCTATCAAGTCGTTTCTCGAGGAAGTGTTAGAATAATCAACCCATAGTTAGCTACCTTAGACATTAATTAATCCTATTTTTGTCTTATTTGCATAGTTTCCATATTCCACCTTATGCAAGTTGTCCTCCACATGTCCAAAGTGGTCAAACTTGCTAAAAATGAGTCATGGAGTGCTTGGGAAACCACTTGGAATCAAATCTTCTTTATTCCTGGCCTTGCTAGTGCATGTCTTCTTTTTCTGCTTTATTGCCTGCTTTTGCTGAGTTTAAAGGCAATTGTGAAAGTTTGACTAGGTGAAGTTAACTTGTTTTTTTTCCTCATCATCCTCCACTCTTTTCTCCTAAGAAAAACATGTATGAGTTGTACTTCCATCATCTATTATCTTGCGTAATTTATTTTTCCAATTCATGAGCTCCTAGACAGATTTGGAAACTACTTTATGCACCTATGGGGGATTTGCTTAGATTTAGTAATCCTGCTTTTGACCAAATTCGAATGGAATCCTTATGCATTCAAATACCTCATCTAATTATTTATTGTGGCATCCTATGACTTCATAGGGTTGGCTATTGTACACTTATTCAATACAGATTAGTGTTCTACTCCATATTCAGTCTCCTTTGTGTGTAATTTGCATGTGTAATTGGCAATTTTTGTGAGTGTAATTGTTCTAACACATGGGTTCAATTTTCACATGGTATCATAGCCTTTGTATATTTATTTCTCTCCTTCCAATTTTTTATTGCAGGTTTGGCATCATTGACTGGGAGCATTCTGCTGACTAAAGGGACAATTTCTGAGCTATGGATCAATCTTAGAAGATCATCTTGACTCCATTTAACTTCTTTGAATGGAAAGAAGAGATGGAGATACTGTTGAGAGTGGAAGGCCTCTGCATAGTGACTATAGAAATAGAAGCAGAGCCCAATGCAGCTGCAGTGAAAATTAAATGGCACAACAGAAGGGATCAGGCCTATGTTCTCCTATGTCTAAGCATATCCAGAGACCTCCTTTTCCATATTGATGGATTAACATCACCAAATGAAGTATGGGAGAATCTTGTTAGGATTTTTGGTAAGACATACGAGATGAGGGGACATCAAATTGAAAATGAATTGATCTCCCTGGGTCCCAATAGCTTTGAATCCCTGCAACTCTATTTTTCCAAGTTCAAAGCCCTTGTTTTGCAGCTAAAACAGTGTGGGATTGAAAAGAAGGAGGAGAAACAGGTTTTGGTCATACTCTTGAAGCTTGGCCCTAACTATTTAGTGTTTGTATCGACCTTCTATGCCACAAAGTTGATAGCTTGAGCTTCGAAAATGCCTAGCCTTGCAGATTTCATGGAATCTCTCACATAAGAACAAGATAAATTGGTGATGATGGGCACCATCAAACCTTCCAAAGACCAAACTCTGGTTGCTGGAGATTCAAGGGTGGATTCAAAAGGCAAGAAGAAATCTAAGAAGCGACTTCAGCAAAAGAGAGACAAGAACAAGTCTCCAAAGGAGCCCCAAAGCTCCAAGAAGAACCCCCAGAAGAAGAAGAACAAAGGAGAAATGAGCAAGTGCGCATACTGCAGTAAGGGAAATCATCCTGAAAGCTCCTGCATGAAGAAGCAAATAGACATGCTGAACCAACTCCTGGAGAAGAATGGCATCTCCCTTCCTGATAGCTCAAAGAAGAGGGAAGGAGGATCAAATTCAGAAGACAGAGAGAGAGTTCATGCATTGGTTGCTGGCACATCAAGCTCACCTAGTTTCATCATTGATTCTGGAGCTTCAAGACATATGGTTTTGACCAAGGAGGCATTCACCTCACTTGACATGTCAAAAGGTCCACCAGTTGTATTGGAAAATGACTCTCTCACTGAAAGTTTGGGCAAAGGGAGGATTGATCTTTACCATGGTAAGTTCAGCAATGTATTGTATGTTCCAAGTCTTGCCTCTAACCTCTTATCAATGTATCGGATGACCCACAAAGGGTCTCCAAAGAAGGTCATATTTTCCCCTGATGAAGTTGAGATCACAGAGATCTCAAGTGGTAAAGTCATTGCGAAAGGAGTTGCAAATCACACTTCAAAGGTATACATGTTCTCACACTTCCTACCCTACTGAAACCTCTCTGCTCTTCTGATTGATGCTAATGAGGCAAGCAAGATTTGGCATGAAATATTTGGCCACCTTAACTATAAGTATATTTCTGATATTAGTGAAAAATAAATGGTCATAGGGGTACCAAAGATTAAGTTTTCCAAATGAGTCTGTCAAGGTTGCATCTTAGGAAAACACCCAAAGCATAAATTTGAGAAAGCTAGTCATGAGAGAACCTCTACACCTCTTGAGTTGATCCATAGTGATGTTGCTGGCCCATTTCCTCATATGTCAATGAGTCAGGCCAAATATGCATTGACATTCATAGATGACTTTTCCAGGTACTGCTGGGTTTACTTCCTGAAACACAAGTCTGAAGTTTTTGACCTCTTCAAAGTCTTTAAGGCTTTGGTTGAAAACCAGTCTCGGAGGAAGCTCAAGGTCCTCAGATCTAAAAATGGTGGTGGGTATGTCAAGTCTGAGTTCATTCAATATTGTGCATATGTAGGTATTCAGATGCAACATTCTATCCCTTACACACCACAGCAAAATGGTGTTGCTGTGAGGAAGAACAGATCATTGAAACAGATGGTAACCTGCATGATGGAGGCTAAGACTTTGGCACCAAAGTTTTGGGCCAAAGCTATAAACTGTACAGCCTATATTCAGAATAGGGTTCCTCATAAACAGCTTGATGGTATGACTCCTTTCGAAGCATGGAGTGGGCACAAGCCAGATGTGACCCATTTTAGGATTTTTGGCTCTAGGGCTTGGGCTAGAATTCCAAAAAAAAAGAGGAAGGCTTTGCAGCCCCAAATCCAAGAGTGTCTATTTGTTGGGTACTATGAAGATTAAAAAAGGTACAATCTAATCAATTTGAGCACAAACAAATCCTTCATTGAAAGGAGTGTTCAGTTCCAAGAAGAGCCTTTAGCGGCAGTGGAAGTTGGAGAATCCTCTTCACCACCAGAACCATTGAATGTAAGTGAAGAGATAGTTGAGTTTGCTGATTTTGATATGTCTGATAATGATAATTTAATTGCAGATCCTAACAGTCCTACAAGACCAAAATGGGCAGCAAATACCATTCATGTAGCTGGAGAACTAGCTGGAAATCCTAATGATCCTAGGAGGACTAGATCTCAGTTTGAGAGTGCTCTATGTGTGAAAGACCTTTTGTTTGCAGAGAAATGCTATATGATGGTTGAATCAGACCCACAGACATATGAATATGCAGCACATGATCCAATATGGTAAACATCCATGAAAGAAGAGTTCATCTCACTCCAGAAGAACAACACTTGGGAGCTGGTTAATCTTCCCCCGGGGAGGAAGCTAGTTTAGTGTAAGTGGGTTTACAATACCAAATTTGCTGCTGATGGTTCACCTTTGAAATATAAGGAAATATTGGTATCCAAGGGCTACTCATAGGTACATGTCATAGACTACAATGAGACCTTTGCACCAGTGGTAAAGATGGACTCCATCAGGCTAGCCTTAGCCATTGCAGCTTCGAAGCAGTGGGAGGTACATCACATGGATGTGAAGTGTGCTTTCCTGAATGGATATATTACTAAAAATATTTACATGCAGCAGCCTCAAGGATTTACTACTAATCCATCTCTTGTGTGGAGGCTAAATAAATCATTGTATGGGCTTAAGCAAGCCCCTAGGGCTTGGTATGCCAAGATTGATAGCTTTCTGCTATCATTGAATTTTGTTCGATGAAAGTCAGATCCAAATGTCTATTTGAAGCTGATTCATGGTTTTCTAATGATTATTTTCTTGTATGTTGATGATCTTCTCATTACAGGAAGCTCAAAGGATGAAATTGCCTCCTTGAAGGATGCAATGAACCATGCATTCTCTATGACTGATTTGGGGTTATTGAGCCAATTCTTGGGGCTTGAGATTGCTCAAAACAAACATGGAATCAAAGTACATCATTCCAAGTATGCCTTGGATTTTCTAAACAAGTTCAACATGAAGGACTGCAAGCCCAACAAGACTCCCTTCCTTTCAGGAGTCAAACTTGAAGAAGCAAATTCTTCACCTATGGTAAATAATACACTGTATAGGAAACTGATTGGGTGTTTGCTGTACCTTACACATAATCAACCTGATATTTCTTATGCAGTTAGTGTGGCTTCAAGATACATGAATCAGCCTCATGAGATCCATTGAAGGACATTCAAAAGGATCCTTAACTTTGTTTAGGGAACAAGGACTCATGGGATCTTCTACAAAGCTAAATCTGATCTTGATTTGATTGGGTTTACTGATAGTGATTGGGAAGGTGAAAACATAGATCGAAAGTCAACATCAGGATATGTGTTCATGCTTGCTGAAGGACCAATCAGCTGGTCAAGCAAGAAACAGAGTGCCATTGCACTCTCATCTACAGAAGCAGAGTATAGAGGAGTTGTAAATGCAGCAACTCAATGTTTATGGTTGTAGGGGTTACTTGGTGAGTGTGGCTTCGAATCAGAATACTCAACTACTATCTATTGTGATAATCAGAGTACCATTCAAATTTGCAATGATCCAGTTTAGAGACAGAGAACCAAAAACATTGAGATCCATATGCACTACATCAGACAGCTTGTGCATGATGGCACCATTCACCTACTCTTCTGTTCATCTTCAGAACAAGTAGCAGATATCTTCACCAAAGTTTTTTGTGAGAAGACATTCAGTAATCTCAAATCGCTACTGGGGATTTCTAATCATGTTGTGAAGCATGAGTAATGACAATATTTTCAATTTTTTTTTACTGTCCATGTTTAAGGGAGGATCTTTCCCATTGGGTTTTTGCCTCTTTCCTTGGTTAAATGGACATGCAGTATGTAAAGGGTGACTAAGCCTTGTTTCTAGGCCCTATAATTTTCTGATATTTTACTCATAAGTCAGGCTTAAGGGGGGGTGTTAGAATAATCAACCCATAGTTAGCTACCTTAGACATTAATTAATCCAATTTTTGTCTTATTTGCCTAGTTTCCATATTCCACCTTATACAAGTTGTCCTCCACATGTCCAAAGTGGTCAAACTTGCTAAAACTGAGTCATGGAGCACTTGGGAAACCACTTGGAATCAAATTTGCTTTATTCCTGGCCTTCCTAGCGCATGTCTGCTTTTTATGCTTTATTGCCTGCTTTTGCTGAGTTTAAAGGCAATTGGGAAAGTTTGACTAGGTTAAGTTAACTTGTTTTTTGTCCTCATCATCCTCCACTCTTTTCTCCTAATAAACACATGTATGATTTTTCCTTCCATCATCTATTAGCTTCCCTAATTTATTTTTTCAATTCGTGAGCTCCTAGACAGATTTGGAAACTTCTTTATGCACGTATGGGGGATTTGCTTAGATTTAGTAAGCCTGCTTTTGACCAAATTCGAATGAAACCCTTATGCATTCGAATCTATCATGTAATTATTTATTGTGGTAGCCTCTGAATTCATAGGGTTTTCTATTGTACACTTATTCAATACAGATTATTGTTCTGCTCCATATTCAGTCTCCTTTGTGTGTAATTTGCATGTGTAATTGGCAATTTTTGTGAGTGTAATTGTTCTAACACTTGGGTTCAATTTCCACATGGTATCAGAGCCTTTGTAGATCTATTTTTATCCTTCCAATTTGTTTTTGCAGGTTCGACATCATTGACTAGGAGCATTCTGTTGACCGAAGGGACAATTTCTGAGCTATGGATCAATCTTAGAAGATCATCTTGACTCCATTTAAATTCTTTGAATGGAAAGCAGAGATGGAGATAATTTTGAGAGTGAAAGGCCTCTACAGAGTAACTATGGCAATACAAGAAGAGCCCATTGCAGCTGCGGGGAAAATTAAATGTCACAACAGAAGGGATAAGGCCTATGGTCTCCTGTGTCTGAGCATATCCAGAGACCTCGTTTTCCATCTTGATGGATTAACATCACCAAATGAAGTATGCGAGAATCTTGTTGAGATTTTTGGTAAGATAGATGAGATGAGGTGACACCAAATTGAAAATGAATTGATCTCCCTGAGTCCCAATAGCTTTGAATCCCTGCAACTCTATTTTTCCAAGTTCAAAGCCCTTGTTTTGTAGCTAAAACAGTGTGGGATCGAAAACAAGGAGGAGCAACTAGTTTTGGCCATACTCTCAAAGCTTGGCCCTAACTATTTAGTGTTTTTCTCGAACTTCCATGCCACAAAGTTGACAGCTCAAGCTTGGAAAATGCCTAGCCTTGCAGATTTCATGGAATCTCTCACACAAGAACAAGATAAATTGGTGATGATGGGCACCATCAAACCTTCCCAAGACCAAGCTCTTGTTGCTGGAGATTCAAGGGTGGAATCAAAAGGCAAGAAGAAATCTAGGAAGCCACCTAAGCAAAATATAGACAAGAACAAGTCTCCATAGGAGCCCCAAAGCTCCAAGAAGAACTCCCAGAAGAAGAAGAACAAAGGAGAAATGAGCAAGTGCGCATACTGCAGTAAGGGAAATCATCCTGAAAGCTCCTGCATGAAGAAGAAAATAGACATGTTGACCCAAATCTTGGAGAATAATGGCATCTCCCTTCCTGACAGCTCAAAGAAGAGGGAAGGAGGATCAAATTCAGAAGACAAAGAGAGAGTTCATGCATTGGTTGATGCAGGCACATCAAGCTCAGCTAGTTTCATCATTGATTCTGGAGCTTCAAGACATATGGTTTTGACCAAGGAGTCATTCACCTCACTTGACATGTCGAAAGGTCCACCAATTGTACTGGGAGATGACTCTCTCACTGAAATTTTGGGCAAAGGGAGGATTGATCTTGACCATGGTAAGTTCAGCAATGTATTGTATGTTCCAAGTCTTGCCTCTAACCTTTTATCAGTGTATCAGATGACCCACACAGGGTCTCCAAAGAAGGTCATATTCTTCCCTGATGAAGTTGAGATCACAGAGATCTCAAGTGGTAAAGTCATTTCAAAAGGGGTTGCAAATCACACTTCGAAGGTATACATGTTCTCACACTTCCTACGCTACTCAAACTCCTCTTCTCTTCTGATTCATGCTAATGAGGAACGCAAGCTTTGGCATGAAAGATTTGGCCACCTTAACTATAAGTATCTTTATAATCTTAGTGAAAAAG
This sequence comes from Pseudotsuga menziesii, assembly GCA_001517045.1. Taxonomy (NCBI): domain Eukaryota; kingdom Viridiplantae; phylum Streptophyta; class Pinopsida; order Pinales; family Pinaceae; genus Pseudotsuga; species Pseudotsuga menziesii. Next base: position 172,835 of record LPNX010239313.1, on the reverse strand, counting down.
AAATGGTCATAGGGTTACCAAATATTAAGTTTTCCAAAGGAGTCTATCAAGGTTGCATCTTAGGAAAACACCCAGAGCATAAATTTGAGAAACCTAGTCATGAGAGAACCTCTGCACCTCTTGAGTTGATCCACAGTGACTTATCACCTTGGGGCCACAAACTTTATGACAGTTCATCTTCTAGGGTTACGTTTTGGACTTTTGGGGTTCTCACCTCATTATTATTATAAATAGGCCCCTTTGGCCTCATTTTGTATTCAGCTTGTCATGGATGAGCGTAGCAGCCACATCTCTTCTTAGAGATAGCTACCACCTTCTAGCAATTGTATTACAGTCTATTTTATTTCCGCAATTTAATAGAATATTTGTTTACTGTATCTCTGTTATCTTTGCAAAATGTTTGTGATTATGATTCTGTATATGTTATTTCGTTTTGTTCACGCATAAATCCGAATTATTATTCGAAAAATCAAAGCATATCCGTTGTGTTGGCTAAAAAATTAAAATCCATTCGCTATATCGGGTCAGAAAAAATTTCTTACTTAGTGCAAAAACAAACCTTTTGAGCTTACTCAAGATGAAACCAAGTCATGAACGATAGCTTTCAAAGTGCAAAAAAGGTCTAACTAACCAAAATCTAAAAATTTTAAGGGGGGTCCTAAAAAGTGCAAAATGTTTTTGGGGTAATAGTTGCAACAGCAACACATCTGTAACGGTTGAACTTACTAACCATTCTAACTTCTCTATAACTAAATGTAATAGGTAGTCACCCAAGCATCTCAATGTCCTATATAAACATGTACACTATTGTGAAATTGAAGCAAGTAATAGAGAAGTAATCGAATAGCAAAGATTGTTTCAAATTCTTGTATTTCGTTTGCGAGTTAATTTTTTTCTATGTAGTGTATTTAGGGATTTTCTTATTTTGTTATGCTTCCTCTATAACAATTCTCAATTCATTCAATTTAACTATTGTCCCCCAACATGCGCTTGGGAACCAGGATTAGAGATATAACTTATTCATAAGATTGACAATTTGGAGGAGAAAAATGAAGATTTTATAGAGTCAAAATTTCCACATATGATGGCCAAACAAAGTGTATAAAAATATTTTTTTTTTCTCAAACAACCATGAAAAATTAGAATTTTAAAAATCTCTTCCTTTTGAAGGAAAATTTTAGAATCAAACCAAGAGATTGCAAAATGGGTTAAAATCATACTTTAGAAAAAATTTAATTGAATCACTATTAAAGGACTCAAAAGAAACCACACAACAATATCTTCAAGATATTTGTTTTAGTGACTCTCTTTTTCACTTCATTACATCTACTTTGCTTCCATTTTTTCCCTTTCAACGTCCCTTTGCACCTTCTGATACAATTGCTAGTAAATAAATAAACTATTGAAGAAGCCATGGTTTAGTGTGGGTCAATGTTACTTTGAGAGAGTTCACATTAAAATATAAGAAAAATGATGGTAGAGATCTTAATTAATTCATGAAGGATAGGATCTGAATGACTATTAATGAAAATGCTCAACAATCCACGCATCAACATTCATCAACAGTGAACGTAGTCGTTAAACGGATCGCTGTTATTACAGAGAGTTAGCCAATCTGTGAACATACACCTCTCCAATCAATTGAGATGTATGAAAATGTTTAAGGCTAGAGATGACCACATGGGAGAACTGACATCAACGTTAACTTCAAGTTGTACAACCAACATTAACCATGCTTTAATTCTCATATTCGACAAGTGATAGTATCACGTAGAACCTAGACACTTAGGCGAAAAAATTCCTGGGCTTATCCATAAACTGACGTCATAACTGTACACACCAATCACAACATAGTCAAATAATATTTAAATGATTTATAATATTTATAAAAGTTAACTTTAGAATATGAAAATTTTGTTTGATGTACAGACTAGTTAATAGGTAGTTGCAGTCAATGTTGGAATTTGGTTTTCATTCTACCCGTCATATTTTTATGTCCTCAATGGGGGAAATTTATATATATGTCATGCAAATTTCTTTGGTAGTGCGAATATCAAATTTTTAATAAAAACTAATGTTTAACTTTGGATCAGTTTAAAAAAAATTTAAATTTGTTCATTTTTAAATTTTCTAATTGGTTGTTGGGTGGATGACGTCAGGTTTAGAAACCAAGGCTCAAGAGTCGACGACAGAGCTGTCAGAAGAAGATTTTAATAAAAATTATATACATGTCGATTGCAAGCACCCATCCACTGGATGCACAGAGTAGTAATCATTACAACACTTACATGGTTGGGAAATGTGCAGTGTAAACCCTGCCCTGCTCGAGCAATGCCACCCACGACACACTTCAAGTCATGTGCATGTCAATTGCCATGCAGCCATTGAAAAGCAATGGCGAGCCATTTTATGCCTGACTCCCTATACGAGGGAGTGCCACAACGATGAAGTACTTATTATTACCAACTCCCCTGTTTCTCACACAAAATCTTCATTTTCTTCTTCTGTTTTTCTAGCTTCATTGTTTGGTTGCTTGCTTTTCAAATAAAGACTTAAAAGGACGAGGAAAACCAGTTGATTGCTTGGTTTCTCTTTACCTACAGAATAAGATGAGGGAAGGAAGGCCAATGAGTGAAGCAGAAGCAGTCAATCACTTCGAAAGCTGCACGGTTCCCACCGATGACTTTGACAAGCATCCAGTTTCTCCAATTGTAAGTGTAAGTGGATGCATGAAATATAGAAGAATAATGGGCAATCGGGTCCTTGTTTACAGCAATTCTAAGGCAAATAATCTATTTTAACTTAGTTAAAACTCATTTTCATGCCAATTCAGTTGGAAACAACCTTTGAACTCTAAATGTAAAGAATGTGTATGTATGTTATTCAAGTTGAACAAAATATAGCACTTGTTTTTACTTTTTTTGGTTGGGATTATAGTTTTAACCAGTTATCATCCTTAATGACTTTCTCATCCTTGGTAATGAGCTTATAATTTGCTTGTTTTGAGAATTGAAGATTCTCCACAAAACCTGAGGTGGGGTTTGACTGGGGTGGGGTGGGATGAAGAGGGTTTAATAAACTTGTTTGAGTAATTCACGAACTGAACTATTTTCCTGGGAAAGTTACCACCGAATGGCTAAATAATTGACATTGTACGGGAAACGACTCTTTTGTTAAAAGAAAGAAACCAAGAATAATCCAAGGTCATTTACCCCAAAGCAGCATCATGCATAGAATTGATAATTCAACAAAGTTACCAATTCCATGGTAACTCTAAAAATCACGGTTATTTTTTCCTAGAAATTGAAATTTCTTAACGTCGTCCTCATCTTCTAGGTTTCCTTGCTTGTTGCATAACTAATGTGAAGGATGGTGACACCATTGTCATATATAGTTTAAGACTACAATACGTGTTTTTTTCCATAAAGGCAGTGAACTCCAATAACTGGTATAAAGTTCAAATTTTACAATAAGATGCTTAGGGTTATTTATTGAGAAAGGTCCTAACTATGATGATTTTTCGATGCCAGAATCAAATATATGGACGAGAACGACGATTTAAATGGAAAAGCAAAGGAGTAGCCGGTAGCAAGGTTGTCCCCCCAGTTTGACAGTCTCCATTGCTATGAGACCCTGGTTAGGCATTGATTGCCACAAGGCTGAAAATCGAGATAAGCATTATAAGCAGAAAATTATCGTAGAAACTTATAGCTCTGTCCTAAATCAAATCACTATTATTAAGTGGAAAAAACAGAATTGTAGCATTCTTGCTAAATCATTATTAAAAGAAAAAGGAGAAAAGGAGAAACTCTGTAGATGGAATGCCAAAACCTGTTACTTCTTTCTCATTAATTCTTATCTGAAATCTTCTAAATCTTATATTGCCACCTTGGTTGGTAACCATGTCAATGGCTTGTGTGGCAGGTTCCCAAATCGCTGCAATGTCCTCCAGTTGGTCAACCTCTAAACTCAAGTAGTGCACCATCTAATAATCCAAGGTAGTGCACCATCTAATAATCCAGGGTAAGATCTATTTGTTCAAAGCAGAGTTTAAATTTAAATCTCTGGAGCACCCTTGTGTTGTTCCAAACTCCATGCTATCTAGAAAATGTGATCATGAGCCCGAGATCTTATGGATTCCATTCATGTCTGGGAGATTGTATTCATTTATTAGATCAAACCTTAACTGAAGAGATTGTCACTATGACAAAAGAAGAAAACAATTAGACTTGTGGCCTGAGAGCTATGCAAGAGGCCACACGAATTCAGTAAACAAGATTAAAGAAATATAATAAACAAAATTTTGGACAGAGCTTAGTAAGATGCATGCTATGAACTAAAGCAGCTTCTTGTCGTGATGGCGGCTAAATGGATGGTGCATGCATGTTGGTGGATACGTGGAAGCCACAAGCAGTAACCGTTTTCTACATATTGATATTATTGATTTTTTAATATTTTATTTTAAAATTTCTTCTTGTTTGGTTAAAGTTATTTAATTAATAACATTTAATAATAGAAATTGTTTTATTTTTGGGGAGGGTAATAACGTTTACAGACTAAATTTTTTCCTTTTATTATGAAAACAAATATTTTTTTTTAAATTAAATTGATTTTTTTTAAATATTGTTAAAATTACTTATTATGATTTACATGTTTCATATTATTTGATATTATTGATTTATTTTTAATTTTTGAATTTCTGTTTGTATAATTCAAGTTTTTTTATTAATTATTTAATTTTTTATGTTATTCATTTGTTTGATATTATTGATTTAGTTTTTCTTTTGAATGTCTTTGTGTATAATTCAATTATTTTCATTAATTATTTATATTTTTAATGTTATTGATTTATTTTTTATTTTTAAATTTAATTTAATTAATGATGCTTATTAATGGACATTGGTTTATTTTGGAAAGGATAATGATTTTTACAAATCAAAATTTTATTTTCTTTATTTATTTTTAATTTTTTATGAATTAAATTATTTTAAAATAATTGATATAAAAATTCCATTTATAAAAAAAATTATAGTTATTAAATTTCAAGAGATTGTATTTAAAAAATTATAGACATTAAATTTCAAGAGTTTGTATTTAGAAAAATGATAAACGTGCCTTTATCTAATGTCATGAATTAAGCTTGCTTTTGTATAATAAAATAAATAAGCATAAAACATCTTAACCCGATATGTCATGCCATTATTATTTAGTTTATAAGTAGTTCATGGCATGCTCGATGTAGGTTGTAAAAATAGACATCCTCATTTTAAAATTATTTTTTATGGCTAATTACATATGAACACCTGTTAGGATATATATGATTTAGCTTTATGTTAATCTCTTTAGTGTGAAACTCGATGTACCCGAAGATTGTGTTTTTTAATCTTATGTTTTTTTTTTCCATGAAAAAACAATACAATATATTATAAAACTAAATTACATATTGTAGAGATCTTTAGATTTTATAAAAAATAAGTTTGGATGGCAACTAACAAGCATTATAATAAATCAAAAAGCTTTTCATTTAGGAAAGAAGATATATGTGACTCAAGTATGATACTTAATCCAAAGACTTTTAATAAAATGACATTGATTGTCAATAAAAATGATTGGTTACTTTTGTAAAAACAGATAAATAAGCCTAAAAAAACAAACAAAACAAAAAACTGTAGGGATATTTAAACTTTCCATAGAGAGAAGAAAAAAAATTGCAAGTCTTGAGAACCTTTTTTTAATTTTCTTTTTGTATGATTGGATCAAACTAATGCCAGCGAATTTGGGATTAAAATGTTAATTAGTTCTTTTATTGTATGTCATATCCTTTTTCTTTTGTTTTAAATATCATTTTTTTTCTTTATTAAGATGTAACTATTGTTTATTATTTCCTAGCTCTAACTATTGAATATATATATTTTAATTGTTTTGGATTTATATATAGGCTTTAATAGGTTTTTTATAAAGCTTATTTTTAGATATATCATCAATTTTTTAATCTGGATTAAGTTTTTTTTGTAGAAATTCAGGCCAGCAATAGATTAATTTTACCCACAACAATTATCAATTGATCATGCAAAATTGCTAACAAGAGAGACTGAATATAGAGCTGTAACACAAAATTATATTAACTGAGTGTACAATAGCCAACCCTGTAATATCATAGGCTGCTGAATAAACAGAATACATGAAGAAATCGAATGCATGAGGAAGCATCCAAATCTAGCATAAAGCAGGCTTACCAAAAATAAGCAAATCCCCCATAGGTGTAAAAGCTGGATCCCAAATCTGTCATGGAGCTCACGAATTGGAAAAAAGGCATAGGCAAGCTAAAGAGTGGTGGAATGGCAGCTCATACATGCTTTTGCATGGAGAAAAGAGAGGAGGATGTGTAGGACAAAAAACAAGTTCACCTCACCTAGTCTAGCTTTCCCATGTGCCTTAAAACACTGAAAAAGCAGGCAATAAAGAAGAAAAAGCAGATAGGAACCTAGGAGGCCAGGAATAAAGCATATTTGATTCCTAAGGATTTCCCAAGCACTACATGAGTCAGATATGGCAAGTTTGACCTCTATGGATAGGCAATTAGCAACTTGCACAAGGTGGGACACATGAACTAGGCAAATAAGACAAAAATAAATGAATTAATGTCTAAGTGGGTAAACTATGGGTTGATTATTCTAACACCCCCCCTTAAGCTTGACTTTATGAGTAATAAATAAAAAATATAGGGCCTAGCAACAAGGCTTAGTCACCCTTTTACATACTGCAAGTCCATACAACCAAGGAAAGAGGCGAAACCAACTTGGAAAAATCATCCCTTAAACATGGACTGTAAAACTAAATTGTAGAATCTTGTCTCCACTCATGCCTTTACAGCATGATCAGCAATCCCCAGCAGTGATTCGAGATTGCTGAAGGTCTTCTCACAAAATGCTTTGGTGAAGATATCAGCTACTTGTTCTGAATATGAACAGAAGAGTAGGTGAATGGTGTCATCATGCACAAGCTCTCTGATGTAGTGCATGTGAATCTCAATGTGTCTGGTTCTCTCCTTCTGAACTGGATCTTTGCAGATTCGAATGGTACTCTAGTTATCACAGTAGATGGTAGTTGAGTACTCAGGTTCGAAACCACACTCTCCAAGTAAACCCTGCAACCATAAACACTGAGTTACTGCATTAACAACTCCTCTGTACTCAGCTTCTGTAGATGAGAGTGCAATGGCACTCTGTTTCTTGCTTGACCAGCTGATTGGCCCTTTTGCAAGCATGAACACATAGCCTAAAGTGTAATTTCTGTCTGTGCTATCACCTGCCCAATCACTATCAGTAAATCCAATCAAATCAAGATCATATTTTGCTTTATAGAAGATCCCATGTGTCCTTGTTCCCTGAATAAAGTTAAGGATCCTTTTGGCTGCTTTCCAATGGATCTCATGAGGATGATCCATGAATCTAGAAGCCACACTTACTGCATAATAGATATCAGGTCGAGTAAGTGTCAAATACAATAAACATCCAATCAATTGTCTATACAGTATATTGTTTACCATCGGTGGAGAATCATCTTCCTCCAGCTTCACTCCTGAAAGGAAAGGAGTTTTTCTTGCTTTAAAGTCTTGCATTCTGAATTTGATCAACAAATCCAAGGCATACTTGGACTGGTGCACCTTTATTCCAGCTTTGGATTGAGAGATCTCAAGGCCCAGAAGTTGACTTAAGAGCCCCAAATCTGTCGTGGAGAAGGCTTGGTTCATAGCTCCTTTTAAGGAAGCAATCTCAGCCTGTGATCTTCCTGTAATGAGGAGGTCATCAACATATAACACAATGATCATTAATGAACCATTAGCAGACTTCAAATAGACATTTGGATCTGATTTTCACCGAACAAAATTTAGAGATAGCAAGAAGCTATCTATCTTGGCATACCAAGCCCTGGGGGCTTGCTTTAGCCCATACAATGAATTTCTCAACCTGCACAGAAGAGAAGGGTTAGTAGCAAAACCTTGAGGCTGCTGCATATATATTTCCTTAGTGAGATCTCCATTCAGGAAGGCACACTTTACATCCATGTGATGTACCTCCCATTTCCTTGAGGCTGCAATGGCTAGAGCTATCCTGATGGAATCCATCTTTGCCACTGGGGCAAAGGTCTCATTGTAATCGATGCCATGAACCTGTGAGTAGCCTTTAGCTACCAATCTATCCTTGTACTTCAGTGGTGAACCATCAGCAGCAAATTTGGTCTTATAGACCCACTTACACTGTACTAGTTTTCTTCCTGGGGGAAGATCCACTAGCTCCCATGTGTTGCTCTTTTGGAGTGAATTGAACTCCTCCTTCATGGAAGCTTGCCATATTGGATCTCCTGCTGCTTCTTCATATGTTTAAGGATCAAAATCCACCATCAAATAGCATTTTTCAGCAAACATGGGGTCCTTCATGCATAGACCACTCTCAAATTGTGATCTAGTCCTCCTTGGGTCATTGGGATCCCTAGCTAGCTCTCCTACTGCATGTAGTGTCTTGGCTTCCCATTTAGGCCTTGTGGGGATGTTTGGGTCTGCAATAAACTCATCTTCATCAGATAAATCAGAATCAGCATGTTCAACAAACTCTTTACTTACTTCTTGAGGTTCAGGTGGTGAAGAGGCTTCACCAACTTCCACTTCTGCAAGGGGTTCTTCTTCAAACTGAACACACCTTTCAATGAAGGCTTTGTTTGTGCTCAAGTTTATCAACTTGTACCCTTTTGAATCTTTAGAGTATCCCACAAAAATACACTCTTGGCTTTGGGGCTGCAAAGCCTTCCTCTTCTCTGTCGGGATTCTAGTCCATGTCTTTGAGCCAAAATTTTTGAAATGGGTCACATCTGGCTTGTGCCCACTCCATGCTTCAAAAGGAGTCATACCATCAAGCTATTTGTGAGGCACCCTATTCTGGATATAGGCTGCATAGTTCATAGCTTCGGCCCAGTACTTTGGTGGCAAAGTTTTGGCCTCCATCATGCATGTTGCCATCTCCTTCAGTGATCTGTTCTTCCTCTCAGGAACACCATTTTGCTGTGGTGTGTAAGGGATAGAATGTTGCATCTGAATACCTGCATCTGCACAATAGTTAATAAACTCAGACTTGACATACTCACCACCATTGTCAGATCTGAGGACCTTGAGTTTCCTTCCACACTGGTTTTCAACCAAAGCCTTAAAGACTTTGAATAAGCCAAAAACTTCAGACTTGTGTTTCATGAAGTGAACCCAACAATACCTGGAAAAATCATCAATAAAGGTCAATGCATATTTGGCCTGTCTCATGGACATATGAGGGAATGGGCCAGCAACATCACTATGAATCAACTCGAGGGGTGGAGAGGTTCTCTCATGACTAGCTTTCTCAAATTTGTGCTCTGGGTGTTTTCCTAGGATACAACCTTGGCAGACTCCTTTGGAAAATTTTATCTTGGGCAACCCTATGACCATTTCTTTCTCACTAAGATCAGACAGATACTTGTAATTTAGATGGCCAAATATTTCATGCCACAGCTTGCTAGCTTCATTAGCATGGATAAGAAGAGCAGAGGGGTTTGAGTAAGGTAGGAAGTGTGAGAACATGTATACCTTTTGAGCATGATTCGCAACTCCTTTTGCAATGACTCTACCAGTTGACATTTCTGTGATCTCAACTTCATCGGGGGAGAATATGACCTTCTTAGGAGACCCAGTGTGGGTCATCCGGTACACTGACAGAAGGTTGGAGGTAAGACCAGGGACATACAGCACACTGTTGAACTGACTAGGATCAAGATCTATCCTTACTTTGCCTTTACTTTCAGTGAGAGAGTCATCTCCCAGTACAATAGATGGTCCTTTTGACATATCCAGTGAGGAGAAGGCCTCCTTAGTCGAAACCATGTGTCTTGAAGCTCCAGAATCAATGATAAAACTGGGTGAGCTTGATGTGCCAGCAACCAATGCATGAACTCTCTCTCTGTCATCTGAACTTGATCCTCCTTCTCTCTTCTTTGAGCTTTCTGGAAGGGATATGCCATTCTTCTCTAGGAGTTGGGTCAGCATATCAATCTGCTTTTTCATACAAGAGCTTTCAGTGTGATTTCCCTTTGAACAGTATGAGCACTTTTTCATTTCACCTTTGTTTTTCTTCTTCTGGGTATTTTTCTTGGGACCTTGTTGATCCTCTGGAGACTGCTTCTTGTCTCTCTTTTGCTCAGGTGGATTTTTAGCTTTCTTTTTGATTTTTGAATCCACCCTCGAATCTCCAGCAATCAAAGCTTTATCTTTGGATGGTTTGATGGTGCCCATCATCACCAGCTTGTCTTGTTCTTGTGTGAGAGATTCCATGAAATCTGCAAGGCTAGGCATCTTCCAGGTTCGAGCTATGAGTTTTGTGGCATAGAAGGTAGAAAAAAAGACTGAGTAGTCAGGTCCTAGCTTCGATAGGATGGCCAATACGAGCTGATCATCTTTCTTTTCGATACCACACTGCTTCAGCTGCAAAACTAGTGCTTTGAACTTGGAGAAATATAGCTGCAGGGATTCAAAGCTACTGGGACTCAGAGAAATCAGCTCATTTTCGATCTGATGTCCCCTCATCTCATTTGTCTTTCCAAAAATATTAGAAATCCTCTCCCATACTTGATCCGCTGAAGTTAATCCATCGATATGGAAAAGGAGGTCTCGGGAAATACTGAGACATAGGAGGCCATAGGCCTCATCTCTCCGATTGTGCCATTTGATCTTCTCTTCAGCAGCATTGGGCTCTGCTTCTGTAGCCATAGTCACCCTGTATAGGCCTTTCTCTCTCAACAAGATCTCCATCTTTGCTTTCCATTCGAAATAGTTGAAGGGAGTCAATATAGTTTTCTGTGAATCCATAGCTTTAGAAAATCTGTCCCGGCTGTCAGTAGAAGGCTCTCAGTCTTGATGTCAAACCTGCAAAAACATTTTTTGAAGGAGAGTAACAACCTACAATGGCTCTGATACCATGTAGAAATTCAGTCCAGCAATAGATTAATTTTACCCACAACAATTATCAATTGATCATGCAAAATTGCTAACAAGAGAGACTAAATATGGAGCTGTAACACAAAATTATATTAACTGAGTGTACAATAGCCAACCCTGTAATATCATAGGCTACTGAATAAATAGAATACATGAAGAAATTGAATGCATGAGGAAGCATCCAAATCCAGCATAAAGCAGGCTTACGAAAAATAAGCAAATCCCCCATAGGTGTAAAAGCTGGATCCCAAATCTGTCATGGAGCTCACGAATTGGAAAAAAGGCATAGGCAAGCTAAAGAGTGGTGGAATGGCAGCTCATACATGCTTTTGCATGGAGAAAAGAGAGGAGGATGTGTAGGACAAAAAACAAGTTCACCTCACCTAGTCTAGCTTTCCCATGTGCCTTAAAACACTGAAAAAGCAGGCAATAAAGTAGAAAAAGTAGATAGGCGCCTAGGAGGCCGGGAATAAAGTAGATTTGATTCCTAAGGCTTTCCCAAGCGCTACATGAGTCAGATATGGCAAGTTTTACCTCTATGGATAGGAAATTAGCAACTTGAACAAGGTGGGACACATGAACTAGGCAAATAAGACAAAAATAAATGAATTAATGTCTAAGTGGGTAAACTATGGGTTGATTATTCTAACATTTTTCACGACTTTATTTTAATTTGGGTTTGACATCTTTGATAAATATATTGATATTTTGAGTATTTTATTTAATTATTATTTTTATTTAAAAATTAATAAAATAATTTATATCTTAATTTTAAATGTGTTGTTTTATAAATATATTTTTATTAATATTTATACATAAAAAATCTATTAAATTTTATTAACTTAAATTAAAAATAATTGAACATTGATTAATATTGGAATATAAGTATAAAAATATATACTACAAATAGCTTCTTATAAACTAAACAATTTTAAAGTGTAGCTTAATTTAGAAGAAGGTTAAGATTATCGGTAAATAAATAACATTTTTCATGTTATATTTTCAATAGTTTTGTCTCAAGCCAATTTTAAAAATTAGAATTATTTTGTAAAGAAATCAACGTGTATTTGTCGAAATATATCTTAATATAAAATTTCACCTAACTTTGGATATATATATTTATGTTTTTTATGCAATGTATTGATGACAAAGTTTCTATATGTTATTATAAGTGCCTTACCTTATAGAAATAAAATAAGAACATAGCCACCATTGCAATTTTCCTATAGGTACCATTGGGATTAACCCACTGAGAAACACATCTTCTAACTATTTATTTGCTAATTCAAGAACTTTTTAACCATTGGTCAACCAAACTACTAATGTGCCATAACCACTAACTTATTAACTCCTTAACCATTATGGTTTACTAACCTATTCCCTTCTTAACTATTACTTAATTACTTCGACAGGTGTTTAGATATTATACGAGATTTTGGACTTGAGTGGATCAAGGAGATTAGTACAATCAAGATTCATTTCATCGTAATTGTCTCTTGTTTTGATTAAATGCATCTTGATTAAGATTTAAATAAGATCCAGTTAAGTGTTGGTTAAAGAAAAAACTAGCATTATTTTAATATAAAATTATATATCTTAGTCTTTAAACCACTTATACTATGAAATGAGAACTCGACACAGTTCTTATTTTTCTCTCTCCTAATTTTAGTAGCTATTTTTACCTCTATTTCAAAAAGGGTTGATACCAGTATCACACATTTTCATTTTGAGGCATTTTTTGGGGCCTTTGAATCATCTTTGAGTAAAATGTTTTTAATTTCTATTTTCAAGTGTGCTTTTTAGAAATTTAACAAAAAAACATACATTTACAAGCAAGTTATAATGAAAAACATAAACATTTGGAATCTTTTCTTTAAAATAAATATTTTTTTGGACAAAAAAATAAAGACATTTAAAAACATTTTCAATGAATTTTGAGGGAATGTTTTGTATAAAAATGATACTATTTCATATTATTTTCCAAAATGTGACGATTTACGTAAATTCAAGAAAAACTATACCATATATTTGTAAATGACATTAAAAATATTATATATAGAAATTTATTTCTAAAATAAAGTATGGAAGTCAAAACATTACTAATATATCTTATCAAAAAATTGTCAAATTTAACATTTTCTTAAAGACATGAAACTAATAAACAATATCATGTAGGACAAATTTTTTATCTAAATTGGAATTTTATGAAGCTTGGATTTCTTCACAGACATCATTATTGTCTTCCATTGGGTCTTCTTTGTCACTCCTTTCGAATCTCTTTTTTCATATGTTAATTTTTTAACAAGTGCATTATAAGTCAACATCTAACTATACTTACTTTCACTATTTTCATTTGTTAAAACATATTTATAAGTCTTAATGAACTACAGATATTAAACCTTTACCTATAACAAAAATTTATAAAAGATATAAAAAAACAAAACAAACAAACAAAATAATGTTAAAAAAACTAATGTTTAAAAAAATTAAAAACAAAAATAAATGATTTTCATAAACAAAACACAAAAACAAATAAAATAAACAAAACAAAAAATAAATAAAATAAACAAAACAAAAATATACAAAAACAAATAAAATTAGCAAAACAAAAAACAAAAAACAAATAAAATAAACAAAACACCTATAAATAACAAATAACACAACACACAACATAAACTAAACTAAATAAAAAATAAAACAAAAACAAATAAAATAAAATAATAAACAACAAAATAAAACAAAGGTAGTGTGTAAAAGGGGTAGAGAGGAGCCAGAATCGCGCCACCCTCCCTACCCCTTTTACACACCACCTACGCTGCCACTCCACCACTCCACCACCCACACTCACTCCACTACTCCACTCTAACGTCCGCACTCCACTTCACTCCACTCCACCGCTCGTACTCCACTCCACTGCCTGCACAGTGCAGTCCACTCCACGTTACATACTATATAATATTATATAGTAAGTAAGGTGGAGTGGAGTGGCGAGTAGGTAGGTAAGTAAGTAAGGTAGTTGTGTGTTTTATTAATTTTTTTTTATTTTGTTTTAGTTTGTTTTTTATTTTATTTTTTTTGTTTTATTTTGTTTTCTTAAAATATTTGTGTCTCGACAAAAATGTTTTTACACAATGAAGTCTAAAAATATAATTTTTTTTTACATAAGTTGTTATATAAGATTTTTTACATAAGTTTTTCACAAATATAGTTAAAATGTTATTTTTAATTTTATTTTTTTAAATAAGAAAATTAGAATTTGTTATAACTTTTTCATCATAATTTTTTTTCTTTTTATTTAATTTTTAAAAAAATTTGGGTTAAAATTATATTTTTTCGGCTAAAATTATATGAATAGTTTGTTTTGGTAGACTCATATATGATTTCATTAGGAATTACATCATAATTTCTTTGATTTTCTATGGTTAGAGTAATTAAATTATTTATAAATATTTTTTTAGGTTTACTATACAAGTTTCAAAAAAGTTGTAATTTCTCTCTTTAAGAAAAAAATATTTTCCCAATTTAGGGGTTGATTTCAAAGTTTTATAAACAACATTATGGGATGTTTAGGCCATGGCTCTATTTTTGACCCCGAAAAGAAAATATGTATACCGGTATCAACACTTTTCTATTTGAAGGGTGTTTTTGGTGTTTTTTATGCAAAAATCATTGTTTTTATGGCTAGAGTTCCCGTTCTTAGTATAAAGTTATCGTTTCATAGTATAAGTGGTTTTTATTTAAGAGTGGTCCTATCGGTGTTCATGAACAACGTTACTTATGGTTGTGCTAGTCACTAACCTACTTCACTAACCATAAATCCTTTAAAAATTGTATAACTAACCTTCTATATACCAAATAATCTATGTCGAGAGAAACTTATACTACCTTGATAGTCCTTGAACTTGAGTTTCCAATTTGTCTTTTTTTTTTTGTTTTTTTAGTTATGAGACCCTTTCAAGTCGAAATTTAGAGGGAATAAAGTGTTCATCACTATTAGCACTTAGTTTGATGAAACATTAAAAATAAGTTTTGAAGGTTATTTCCTATGTATTGATTCTTGTGGAAGAGTGCTATTTACATCATGATCCCAACATGTTCATTGTTAGGTTTTCAAGTTTGAGGTATTTGGTTGATATTGGATTGATTGTTCTAGAATGTATGTAGCACAATTCAAGTGAGCAATATTTTATTCATCATACTCTTTAAAGTTAAATATTCAACACATGTAAGATGGCCAATTTGGGAAGTTACTCTTGTTTACATATCTTCCAAATCAACAAAAAAATGAAAACAAAATTAAAAGAGGGTGTTTTGATACAGTTTGAGTCAACCAATTAGTTTACTCGGCATTGTAAAATCCAAATGTTCACTTGTTTTCTCAGCCACCATGGAATCTTTTTTATACTTATCCAATTTTTCTCTTGATTTTGAAGGGAAATTCATTTTTTTCTTCATTGTTTGTTGAATATGACAATTGCCCAATATTTAATTTCACTTTATGTAGGTTAATGTTCACCTATGTGTCTATGTAGAAGCAAAGTGCAAAATTTTGAATACATTAATATTTATTCGTATGGGAAGAACTTTCAATACACATTTTGATTAACAAGCCATTGGAGTTTGTTTATTGGTCATGTGTTCAATTTATTGGACATTGTTTATTGGACATGTGTTCAAGGGTGAAACCAATCCTAATTATTAATTAGGTAAAGTTTTCAGTAATTGGGAGGGT
>LPNX010239313.1:86805-155157 GCA_001517045.1 Pseudotsuga menziesii | reverse complement strand
CCCCCCCGCCCCCCCCCCCCAATCCTAGCAACTTAGCCTTGTGGATCAAGATATTTGGTAGCTTGAAAGTGTCACTTGATATTTCCTTGTGCCTATGGAACGACAGGTGTGGCATTTTGTAGTAAGTAAGAAGGTATAAGGTTGTACAAAGTGCAGCGAAACAAGAGAGAGGTAGAAGCAAAATAAAGCTTCTTATATGTATATATAGAAAAGGTATGATAAATTTGTTGTTTAGAGTATATAGTTGTAAGAAGGTAATTAGGAAAGGTTCTTGAACAAATAGTTATAGGTAAAATAGTTGAATAAAATAGTTTTTGTTCTCTTGGGAAATTCACTTCAACATTTCTCCTACTATATAAAAGAAAATTGGTATTGTTAAAATAAAATTAGAGAAGAAAATGAGCGTTATTAAACAAATTAGAAATTCTCATGATTTTTATGCTATACATTCAAAATGGAATGAATGATTAAAATATCTTAAAATGGTATGTATATGCATATATTCAGTCTTGATAGCACCATACACTACAATTCTTCATAACTTGCTAACTCACATGAAAGAAAGAAATATTTACGAAAGTTTCTTAAGGATAAATATACCAAAGTTGGTCTCTTACATGAAAATCCTACTACATTAGTTTTTTTTTCTCTTTTGACAGTAAAACTCCTTAATTTTCATTTAGAGTTGAGGAATACTTATTTTCCCAACTTAATTATTTTCCTCATGCATATTATTACAATTGAAAACCCATAAGAGAGGATATGAGAAATTGACAAACCAATCATTTACAACCTTTTTAATTTTAAAATTTCACACAAGCTATTTCCAATTGTAAAATCAACTCTAAATGCTCTTGCTACAATATGTAGCAATGTTGGGGACATTGCCACCTCGTGGATCTTGTTTCTACACGTTTTGGATTTTAATATTACCCGTCGTGAAATTTTTTGATTAAAATTTAACCCTTCAACCATGACACCATGACACTAAATGATGTTAAGGGTTTTTTATTTTATAAAAAAAGACATAATAAAATAATATTTGATTTATAGAGATAAAATGTAGCTCTGTATGTCCCTTTTTTTCTTTTTTTTTAGTATCGTTTATTCTACAAGGTTGCACACAAAATTAATTTCTTTCAATGCCCTTATTTAATACTTGACTTCATTTAAATTTTGAATCTCTTACTACAATCGAAATTCAAAGGTAAGAGAAATATAAGAGATGTTTATTTCAATTTCAATGGGAGTTTTGGAGAATTAATCAATACTCTTTGAATTTGAATCTATATAATTACCAAAATTATGGGATCAATCACTATATACAAACATACACATACATTATCGACGTTATTTAAAATTACACATACGTACTCTATAACAATTCTTCAAAATTATAGATTTCAAGTAAATATTTGAATCTAAGCAAATCACTAAATATAAAGCCAAAAATATATTGCATTATCTCTCATAATGTAAATAACTCTCAAACTATGTTTCCAACACCCTCTAACTCCAACTATGTTCATGTAATCAATGATGATTGAGCACTAAATAGTGAAAATTAAAAAATAATGGAAAAATCATTGAGTAAAATGATTTTTTATGTTTTTAGGAAAAATCAATGCAACTTGCAAATTAAAAAGCAGCAAAATAATTGTAATTTAATCTAGATGTTTCTAATTTTTAGTGAATGTATAGTTTTGACCTTGGAATTTAGAAAGTTTTGTTTTTTTATAAGATAAATATATCAATACTATTAGTAATACAAAAATAGTAATAATATAATGACGGTTTATAAATTTTATAGCCCTTCAAAATTACATTTTAGTAATTTTATTACCCTTCATAAATGATAGTTACCCAAATTTTTAAACCGTGTTTAACGATAAAAATGTTCCACAACAGAAAATTTGCCCATCAAATTCCTATTACTGGTTGTGATTACTATATTCCCACTTAAAAGGACGTAATAATGGAAACTAAACCAAATTAAAATAAACTAAACCAAGACCTGCCAAAGATCAACTTTGGGTCCGCATAGAAATTTGCTTGTATCATGAAATGAGAGACCATGGTTAGAATTATCCTTGAATCTAGTCAAAGAGATTTAGACATCTGGGTACATTTGATAGGTTACCCCACTTCGAAGTCTGATCATTTTGGTACACAAACTTTGTAAAATGCTTCGCAAATTGAAAAATTTAATCAACACCAACCTCCTAATGGCATGGAAAATGATTCCATGATGTCACCACATAACAAGTGAAAATTCTATTCACTATGCAGTAAGCTAAATTCTAGACATTTGCAGATAAAATCCAACTAGTTTTTTTTGGTCCAAAATCTAGCAGAAATTGTTTAAAGGGTAGTTTTTAGTGATTGGAATTGCATAATCTGGGTGCCCCAAGTGTAATTCAAGGTCCTGATTCCATTTCTGCAATAAAAAATGCAATTTTATTCTGAAAATCTCATTTTCAACAACAAATAGTGTTGCAGGATTTCATCCAAACTTACCTAAAATGGTGCAAATGATCTAGATTAGCCAACTCCACTTACTATTATGGATTATTTTTACAATTCTTTATTTTAAAGGTTATTATTATGATTCTTTCATTTATAATAATAAATATTCTTTAATTAATAATAAAGAGGAACATGTAATGTCCCCAAAAATTGAAAATAAAATAAAAATTATTAGGCTAGTAAAAACTACCTATACGGAACATTATTTGACTTGCAGAATTATATAGTACTCTACATGTACCACTGTTTATTTGTATGTTGTTCTTACATTCTGTTATTTCACTTTCAGTCATTATTATTAATGTATTTTAATTACGATGTTGTACTATTCTTTACTGTTTAGTTCTTATGTTTATACATTTGGCGCATATGTGTTGTTACTTGATTATATGCTTCATCCTTTCTACATAGTTTTACTTGCTATTTATAAAGTCGTAACTTAAGTTTGTTTGTGGAAACAAACTGGGCGGAGTGGCGGGACTCATTCTCCCATGACGGTTTGAGAGTTAAAGATGTTTATTTGTTTGCAGGATTACGTAGTTCTTTGAACTAAGGCACCTCTTTTATTTCATATGTAGATCATACTTTGCGACGGAGTATTATTTAAAAGTCATTGAATATCTTGATCCTAATAGGCCTACTACTAGTTGTAACAGTTCCCTTCTGACTCAAATTTATAACCAGGTAAATACCAATTTCGTCAATTTATCTATCATAGCTAGATTTCCTATGTACTACTTACACTTCAATAGGGTTTATGTTTCATAATTTAATAGCTTACTATATTTACGTTCTATGTTTATTTTATTAACGATATTAACATATCTTATGTTTTCAATTTGAAGGTTATGAACTTGGCTTAAAAAATAGACCTTTGATTTGTATAAATTTCAATTATTAATATGGTATATTTGATATGCCATGTTTACTAAGAATTTAAGCTTAGGGGACAACGATTGTATCAATGCTTTAATCCTATGGTTTATATGTTACCTATATTACTTAAGCTGTGTGGCTTCACTTTGGACTAGCACATACCTTATATGGACTATGCAATAAACAAATCCTTGCAATGTATTAAACTTGTGATATGATTTGGGTGGAAAAAACACCATATGGTCAAACCATATATGTTGGAGTTTTACGATTTACATGGTAGTGGAGACTATCATTTTGCAACGATATCAAACTATGACAAAGTGGGTTTTTGGCTTTGATCATGGGTACCAGCTCGTGCCATTAATGCACCTTGGGTTTCCTGGTAGCCCAAGCTTAGGGCTTGACTTAAGATGGAATTGTCAATCGCTTGGTTGTTTAGGGTTTGGTCTTGGCTATGCGCAGGGGAAAATGGAGGTGACCTCCATGGCTTAGAAGGTAAGCTTCGTTTCAGTTTTTATGTCTGTGATTCATTTTTGTTTGTGGCTCCTTTCATTTCCATACTTCTCATCCACCTTGTTTTGGTGTGTTTGCAGGTGACAGGTTGATCGAGGATGGGCTGGCTCAAATATTTTTATGTTAGCTCAAGGTTGATGTTAATGTGGCCACGACAAGCCTGCTTTACAAGCTTACGCTTGACACCTCTCGACCTTTCTTCGTTTCGACTTGTTGCTTGGTTGGGGATTTTTACTGTGGGTTTTCGAATTTCACCTTCGGGCTTGTGAAGAGCAAACCTGGGTTTTAAAATATTAATGTGTTTAAGCCATGAGGCAAAAATGTATGCTCTTATAGGCTTCATGTAAAATTTTGTGTTTATTGTAAATTGTTATTTTGGATTCATTAGAGGAAATTTCAACTCAAAATGGGCCTTTTAAATTTTATTCAAATTCCATGTCATCATGTGTTAGCCAATGAAATTGCTTTAAATTTGAAATACTGTATAGGTCTTAAACACTTTTTTAATATAAATTTGGGGATAGGTATCATAAAAAAAAACTATCTTCTTTGTTTGTATTTTTGACATATCTCAGTGTGTTTTTACTCAAATTTCGATCGGGAGAGCTCGTTGGATGCGGAATTAAATTCCACATCCAACGAGTGCCCACTCGGGATACTTTCGACGGACCCCTCTACCCCAAAAACAAGAAATACCTGAAAAAATGAAATGATGATGTCATCATTTCATTTTTCAGGTATTTCTTGTTTTTGGGGTATCGGGGTCAGTCAAAAGTATGCTGAGTGGGTACTTGTTGGATGTGGAATTTAATTCCGCATCCAACAAGCTCTCTTGATCGAAATTTGAGTAAAAACACGGGGAGATATGTCAAAAATACAAACAAAAAGTAGTTTTTTTCTTTTCTTCCTCCAAAATTAATAAATATTATTTTATTATTTTAACTATTATTTTATTAGTTCATTTTAGGAGGCCCATTTTGAGTTGAAATTTCCTCTAATGTGAGCTGCACCATTGCATGCAATGGTACCATATCCCTTGGCACACCTTTGTAGACTTGACTGCGATAATGGATTTACTGTGTAAATACTTGACTTAGGATTTTGGCATTCCTATGTAGATATATACTGCGTATAAATGGGCATTGGTTATTATGGGTACTGTGTATGTGGATGGAATTTATGATGCGTTATTTCCTATGGGTTTAGAGAGGAAATCTCCTTCATTGATAGACTATGTATAAATGTTTTATTTAAATCTTGACTGTAATGTTTGACATCGTGGGGTAAAGGCCATGCCGTATGTGGCATGATCCTTTCCCTTAGTGGATGTGATGGCTCCAATGGAATGTATTAATATTTATACTTTGTTGATTAGACTATGAGTTCAAATGGAATAGAGCCATGGGTACAAACCCACAATGGCTTTCGTCGTTGTAGGGAACACGTTGACAGTGCTCATTGGTTGTTTATATAACTATGTATTTTTCTTTATAAGCCGTGGCATAGGCCAATGTTGCACATGGCTTAATGAGGGTTTATGACGTCTTGTGTAATGGTTTACTACGTTGATTTATTATCCTGTGTGTTATTTTGTTTGGATGAGGCCGTGGTTTACTGTGTAGAGGCAGAGCTTTAAGTCTTATGACTTAGCTATAGCTTAATGGTTTGTTATTAAGAAATATTGTGGTTATTATAGTATGTATACCGCATATGTTGTATGTATAGCATGGCCATAATTTAAATGCAAATGAAACCCTCAGGGTTCGACTCTATTTGTGGTTTGATGTAACGAGTTTTAATTTGATATGGATGCGAATTGGGGATGGAATTCCCATAGAATTTGATTCCTGTTCACCTTTGTAATTACTATGGTTTGTAAAACGATTTCGATATGGTTTATACATGAAACGATTCCTGCATGTGATATAGTGTTTAATTCGTTATATGGAATGAAATGCTTGTTATGTAATTGGTTAATGTTTATGCATATATGATATGGTTGTTTAATTGAGACCCGCGACTTGGTTTTGTGTACCCACAGGGTCGATATCATGAACTCTGTTTAAAATTACAGAGTTCTTTAATTGTTTTAATTGCTTACTTGGTTAATTTATAATCAATAGTTATGAGGGACATTTAAAAGATTCATGCATGCAATTATGATATGGTTTAGTTAGGAATGTGGATTTTATATATGTGAACAAAGATTCGATCTTGGACCAAATGGATAGTCACAGTGCTTATTCTATTCGTTTATTTATGATGATGTATTTTTAGATGGAATGTTTTACTATTTAGTTTTTATTCAATGAGACAGACCTTGAAATGTCTTTAATGGTTTATTATCTTTGATTTAGTGTAAAACATTAAATTTGTACTTTAGTTTATATTTATTGTATTTAGTATATTAACTTGTAACACTATTTATATAACCTTTTGTACAAACACACACACACACACACACACACACACACACACATATTTAACTCTTACTTTTGAACTAGTCTTTAATTAAATCTAAAGCAAGCCTCCGCTGACAAATCAAATATGTCAGCAGAGTAATAAAGCCTAAAGAATGATTATATAATGGATGGAAATAAAACCTAGTTTACAGTAAACACAGTATAAGTATTGACATAATATAGAGGCAAACTTAGATGTACAAAACCTGGTAATTATAGCATAAGATATAATTTGCAGCCTAAAGTTAATATTTAGAAATGAAAACCATAGCATATTTTAACCAGGATATCAAACAATCAGGGTTATGAAATGCATTGTAATTATTTACCTAGCATATCCAACATTTAATTTAGAATAATAGAATAGACAGTCTAGGGATTCATACAAGTAACTTGAAGTTTTGTTAATGGATGAACCTGCACACTCAAATAACCAACATTAACAATTCAAGATAGACCTGACCTCTGTTTTTTATGATCAAATCACTCAGTAACTACCACGTTCCCCCCAACCATGACTTGGAATCGTTCCTAGTTTAAATCTAGATCCCCCTGAGCTGGACTCCAACATGCAAGTAGCTTAGATTTCCTAAGGTAGGGTTTCCTATCTGGTATATCAGATCTGGATCAATTCTCGTTTTTCCTTCCAAGAAAAATTTCTCCAAGAACTACCTGAGAGAAAAACAGGTACAAAAATCACTCCTCTAATGATCGATCAGAACCCCAAGCCTTTCCTTGGGTTGAGTCTTCATAGACATACTTTTCAGTCAAAGGGACAGTTAAATCAAGAAACCTTGGTTTCTTGATTTAACCCTTTTCAATTACTTTGGGTAATTATTAATATTTTAACTTAGGATTTGTCTACTAGTTATTAATTAGAATTTTTAGGTTTTTGGACTATTTATTATCTTTACATAATAAATAATAATGGATGGAGATTTTTATTTCTTTCTTTCATCATCAATATTATAAATATATTTGACTCTTTATACATACCATGTATAAAGTACATAATAATATAACACTTGTTAACATTTATCTTTGGGCATCATATACCATGATCCCTAGACTTGATGACACTTCTTCATTAAGGTCAAGTAGGTAGATGGTTTAGGTATACTAGGCTAGGAAAATCTAAACATCCTTGCATGTTGGATTTCCCTTGTACAACGTGGTATTTTTTTAGTACTTGATGAGAATACATAAATTCAAATTTTCATTTAATCGCTTATAAATAAGTATGATGAGATCAATATTTTTCTCGAGTCGTTTTCACTCGAAATTTATTAAATTCCTTTCAGTAACCCCTAGCGCTTACCAAAGCCCATACTCAATGCTTTAACAAGGAGCTACAATTAAGAGCAAATCCAGAGCTCTTCACTCAACACTAGTGCTAGGATGTACTTGTACGATACACCTAGGGATACAATGTCCAAGGATTCGATGCTCTAGATATTTTGCTCAACATCAACAAGGAATCCTCCACGTCTTATGCCCAACACTTCCAATTATCTTTTCATGTGTTCCAGATATTCTCGCTCAATACAAATGATCAATCACTCGAGTCCTCCAAAGCTCCTCGCTCAACACAAATCATCAATCACTCAAGTGCTCCAGAGCTTCCCACTTAACACAAATCATCAATCACTCAAGTGCTTGAGAGCTTCCTGCTCAACAAAAAATATCAATCGCTCAATTTCTTGAGAGCTCCTCTCTCAACACAAATCATCAATCACTCAATTTCTCCAGAGCTTCTCGCTCAACACAAAATCTCTCATCAATCATGTGCTTCGAGGTCCACGCCCAACATAAACAAGCATACATATATATTATCAATAATTGGCTTACACCCAATATATAAAACAAATCATCATGTTAATATGTAGTGGGGTGTTCAACCCAATATAAAAGTAAAACATCAAGATAAGCATCATAATCAATATGCACATGCCTATAAGTGTTAGGTCCAAAATTCAGGATATTACATCCCTCCCCTTTTAGAACAACACCATCCCTGGTGTTCTATAGACTCGAAATGACATCATGAAACAAGGAGGGGTAAGCCTTTCTCATGGTGGATTCATTCTCCCATGTAGCTTCATCAGCATCAAAGTGCTTCCACTGCACTTTCAATTGGACTATGGTGCATTTCCGAAGTTGCATCTCCCTCTTGTCCAGTATATGAGTAGGCTCAGGGGAAGACTCCACTTCAGGTTCCACCTGTAATAGGGACCAATCAATAATTTAGTATCATAAATATATTTCTTTAACAAGGATGCATGGAAAACATTGTGGACTCTTACATGCACAGGTAACACTAGTTCATATGACACTGGCCCTTTCTTGGCCAATATTTCAAAAGGTCCACAAAATATAGGTGCTAATGTACTACACCTACCCAAAGCTCAATGATATTCTTTTGGATTTTACTTTCAAGTAAACATGATCGCCTACTTGAAAATATTTAGCTTTTCTTTTTCGATCCGTGTAACTTCTCTGGAAGTCTTGTGCTTATTTAAGGTTCACTTGGACCTTGGTAACCAACTGTTCCAAATCCATCAACAAATCAGGCCCTAACATGAGCCAATCCACCGGTCTATCCCAAGTAACTGATGTTCTACACTTCCAACTATAGATTACCTCAAAGGGACTCATATTGGCGGAAGTATCATAACCATTGTTATACTCAAACTCCGCGAGATGAAAGTAATCATCCCACTTCGTGGGGTTGTTCATGACAGACATCCGAAGCATGTCCTCAATAATCTGGTTTACTCGTTCTATCTACCCGTCTATCTACAAGTGATATGCAGTGCTAAAGTTCAACTGCGTCTCCAATACAGAGAATAAAGATCTCCAAAATTTTCCTGTAAACTTAACATCTCGATCCAAGATAATTTCCTTGGGTACCCCGTGCAATCTAAATATCTCTTTCAAGAAGATATCAGCAATGTTCACTACTTTGTAGGTCAAATTCACAGGAATGAAGTGTGATGCTTTCGAAAACTTGTCGATGACTACAAAAATAGAATCATTTTGCTTCTTACGTTTTGGTAAACCGGTGATGCAATCCATACTAATTACATCCCACTTCCATTCCAGAATGGGTAACGGCTGCAGCAATCCTGCAAGATGTCGATGCTCAGCTTTGACTAGATGGCATTCCTAAAATTTTGAAATAAACATTGCAATGTTGGCCTTTAACTTAGGATAGAAAAAGTGTCTCTTGATGACAAATATCATCTTTTGATATTTCGGGTGCCCGATGAAATTCGGTGAGTATGTTGGACCGAAGGTCCCCTCCTCCTAGAACAAACAAATTATCCCTAGACCATAGGATGCCCACATTCATATACCTTGTATTCTTTTTCTTATTGAAACAACCTGTCCTCCTGGACTTTCTTGAGGATTTCCACATAGAAGGGGTCAACTCCATTGGCCGCTCTAATCCTCTCATGCAAATCTTGCATCGGTTTGAATCAAAGTCACCTCATATATCATATGATTTTGTCAGCTCAAAGAATCAACAAACTTATTCTCTTTTCCCTTAATTTGATTTAGCTCGAAATGGTAATCACTAAGGAAATCCAACCACCTGGATTTCCTTGCATTCAGATCCGGTTGATCGAATAAATATTTTAGACTCATATTGTCTATCTTCAGAAGGAACTTCCTTCCCATGAGGTAGTGTATCCACATCCTCAAAGCATGGATGATGGAAGATAACTCAATATCGTGCATAGGGAAATTTTTCTCATGCTCTTTTAAAATCCACAATTCATAACAGTTCACATGATCATTCTGCAAGAGGACCCCTAAGTCCTTCCTTTCTTGCATATGTCCAAACAAAAAAATCCCCATCAGGATCCGTAATTCGTAACACCGGTGCGGTCATCAAAAGCTTCTTAAGCTTTTGAAAACTTTCTTCACACTTTGTGGTCCATAAGAACTTACGTGATTTCTTCTACAAAGTAGTCATGAGGAAAGTGATTCTCGATAAGTTATCAATGAACTTTCGATAATATCCGGCTAATCCCAAAAATGACCTAATGTTAGTGACATTAATATGGGTAGGCCAATCCTTTATGGCTTTAATATTTTCTGGGACCATAGTTATCCATGTCTCAGAGATAATGTGACCTAAGTGTTTTATTTTTCGTTTGTAAAAATAACATTTACTAAACTTAGTGTAAAGCTAGTGTTATCTCAACACTTGTAGTACTATGCGAAGATGTTCTTCTTGTTCTTCTTTATTTTTGGAATAAACCAGTATGCCGTATATAAAGATTGAGACAAATTTATCCAGATACCTACTGAATATGATGTTCATCATACACATAAAGTTTTTCGGTGCATTGGTCAACCCGACAGACATCACTACAAACTCATAGTTCCCATACCTTGTGCGAAAGAAGGTTTTGTGAATATCCTCTATGTGAATCCATACCTGGTGGTACCCAGATTGTAGGTCAATATTGGAAAATATTTTGGCTCCTCCCACCTGATCTAACAAGTCATTGATCCTGGGGAGTGGATAATTGTTCTTAATAGTCATTTTTATCAGCTGACGTTAATTGATCCACATCCACATTGTACTGTCTTTCTTCTTTACGTACAATATTGGTTCTCCCCAAGGAGACACACTGGGTCGGATAAACCCTTTCTTTATTGACTCCTGCAGCCATAGTTTGAATTCCATCAACTCAGGTGCACTCATGCAGTAAGGGGCTTTGGAATACGGAACTTATCTTGGCGTCAGTTCGATGGAAAAGTCTAGGTCTCATTTTGGAGGTAATATTGGGATTTCCTTGAGAAACACATCGTTGAATTCTTCAAGAGTGGGGAAGTATTCTATGCGTTGATCTCTATCAAACTCTATGTCTTGGATGTTTACTGCAAACAAATTGCAGCCTTTCCTAATGCATTTCTTCACTTGTAAGGAATATATTTGTCTTACAGAAACTTTCTTTGGAATTCCCTAATGCTTCACTTGGTTCCCTAGGCTATCAGTACACAAGATAGACTTGTGCAAGAAATCAAGCATGACATGGTGTTGTTCCAGTCAGTCGATGCTGATAAGTACATTGTACGATCCTAAAGGTAGGATGTTCAAGTTTACTTTCATATGAAAACCATTTAGTTTTACCTCACATTCTTTAAGAATTTATGAAACTTTTCGTTTCCTACCTGTGGCTAACTGAACCAACCAAGGTTTATCATGTTTTACTTTTCCTAGTTTGCATTCATCAACAATTTCAGGTGAAACATAGCTTCGGCAAGCACTGGATCAATAAGAATTGAAATCAAAGTGTTCAAGATCTTACCTTCTATGTCAACCATTGTATCTTGATGATCTTCTTGTCGTCCATCCAATGATGCATAAATCTATGGTGTTCCAGCTATGTCCTCAATAGTTGGTTCTTCTTGTAAGTTGTGCAAGACCCCAGTGGTCTTGTTCTTATAATCTTGGGCATAATGACGGCTACTGCATTTCCAGCACTTGATCTGTAGTAGGATAGAATTGGCTCCACTTGCTACTGGCTTGTTAACATTAGTAGGGGNTTGTTCTTATAATCTTGGGCATAATGACGGCTACTGCATTTCCAGCACTTGATCTGTAGTAGGATAGAATTGGCTCCACTTGCTACTGGCTTGTTAACATTAGTAGGTGGTACATAAGGCTTCATACCATATTTCTTAAAGTTCTTGTTCACTTCAAATTTTTTATTCTGCTTTCTATAAGGTTGTGGGTTGGACCCAAGTTTGCGGTTATCAGAGAAGTTCTTAGACTTGTATCGGTTTCAGTTGATGTTCTCCTTCCTTAGTTGTCCATGCTCATAATGGAGCCTAGATTTGTGCAGTGTGGTATCCAAGGTCTTAGTCATGTCAAATTGAATCCTGTCCCGAAAACTCGGAGGAATACATCCTAGGAACTGTTGGAGCTTTAACTTTTCTTCTTTGATGTATGGTACATAATGCAACAGATTTAGAAATTTGTTGATAAACACGTCCATAGTCATGGATCCCATGCATAGTTCATGAAATTATTTCACTTTTTTTTTAATAACCTTTCTGACATATATTTTTCTTAGAAATATTTTGGAAGGTATCCTGATGTATTTCTCTTAGCTCATCTTTCTTGGTGTGTTTTAAATATCTCCACCATCTTGCTGCCATGCCATTCAAGTTATAGATGGAAAGATGATCCTTCATCTCACCTGAGTAGTTATGAACTTGGAAGTATTTACTCATGCCCATCAACCACTTTCCATCCTTCTCCTTTGTGTTTACTTTACCTTCATTTGTTGGGGCTTGTATTTTTCTAAACTCCACCTGAAGATTGTCATTTCTTCTATGTTTCTTTATTTGAGGAGAAAGAGAGTCATCACTAGAGGGACTATGATGATCTCCTTTCGGTGCTTCAGGGGTGCGTTCCTCTTTTTCTCCATCTCTTGGGTTGCTGGCCCATTTACGATAAGGTTCTCCTTTGGAACTATTTGTGGATTGGGTACATTTACCCTGTGAGATTCCTCCCATCATATTTCTTAGTAATGATTCATTTATAGCTTGTTGTTCTTTTCTTTCATCCAGACTATCTTCTATGAGACTTCACAATTCTTCTTTAAGTCTCTGTATAGTCTTTAAAATATCAAAATTCAGCTCCACCACTAGTTCTACTTTTGGGGTGGGGGTGTTCATCCTTCCTTACCAGCTGTTATCTTCCTCAGTGTTCATAAACTAAACTATTCAGTAAAATTTTCCTAAGATTTCAAAATTTTTAAATAACATAAAAGTTTCTTGTTAGTAACAAATTTAATACCATACTTTATTTTCCTAGTAGTAACTACTTGGTGCGCCCATAGGTCTCTCAGTATTGAAACTGGGCTCTGATACCACTTGTAATGTCCCCAAAAATTGAAAAAAAAAATATTAGGCTAGTAAAAACTACCTATACGGAACGATATTTGACTTGTGGAATTATATCGTACTCTACATGTACCACTGTTTATTCATAATTTTTTCTTACACTATTATTTCACTTTCAGTCATTATTATTAATTTATTTTGCTTATGATGTCGTACTATTGTTTACGGCTTAGTTCTTATGTTTATACATTTGTATGTGTCGTTACTTGATTATATGCTTCATCCTTTCTGCATAGTTTTACTTTTTATTTAAAAATTCCTAACTTAACTTTGTTTGTGGAAACAAAGTGGCCGTAGTGGTGGGACTCGTTCTCCCATGACGGTCTGAGAGGTAAAGGTGCTTACTTGTTTCCATGGTTACTTAGTTCTTCGAACTAAGGCAACCCTTTTATTTCATATGTAGATCATACTTTGTGACATAGTCTTATTTAAAAAGCACTGAATATATTGATCCTAATAGTCCTACTGCTGGTTGTTACGGTTCCCTTCCAACTCAGATTTATAACTAGGTAAATACTAATTTCGTCAATTTAGCTATCACAGCTAAATTTCTTATGTACTACTTACACTTCACTAGGGTTTATGTTTTGTCTTTTATAACTTAATATATTTATGTTCTATGTTTATTTTATTAACGAAATTAACATATCTTATGTTTTCGATTTGCAGGTTATGAACTTGGATTAAAAACCAGATATTTGATTTGTACAAAGTTAAATTATTAACATGGCATATTTCATATGCCATGTTTACTAAGCATTTAAGCTTAGGGGACATGCATTGTATCAAGGGATTAAGCCTATGGTTTATATGTTACCTATATTACTTAAGCCGTGTGGCTTGACTTTAGACTAGCGCATACCTTATATGGACTATGAAATAAACAAATCCTTGCAATGTATTAAACTTGTGATATGATTTGGGGTGGAGAAAATACCATATGGTTGAACCATATACATTGTGGTTTTATGATTTCCATGGTAGTGGAGACTATCATTTTTCAATGATATCAAACTATGGAAAAGCGGGTTTTTGGATTTGATCATGGGTACAAATTGGTGCCATTAATGAACCTTAATTTTTCTAGCATCCCAAGCTTAGGGATTTGCTCACAATGGACTTGTCATTCGCTTGGTTGTTTGGGGTTTTTTCTTGGCTCTATGTAGGGGAAAATGGAGGTGACCTCCATGGCTTCGAAGGTAAGATCCATTTGGGTTTTTATATCTCGGATTCATTTTTGTTTGTGTCTCCTTTTGTTGCCATACTTCTAATCCACCTTGTTTTGGTGTGTTTGTGGGTGACAAGTTGATCGTAGATGGGCTGGCTCAAAGCTTCGATGTTAGCTTT
Organism: Pseudotsuga menziesii; assembly: GCA_001517045.1. Lineage (NCBI taxonomy): Eukaryota > Viridiplantae > Streptophyta > Pinopsida > Pinales > Pinaceae > Pseudotsuga > Pseudotsuga menziesii. The sequence goes on along the minus strand of LPNX010239313.1, from coordinate 140,503 downwards.
GGGTTGATGTTAATGTGGCCACGGTAATCCTGCTTTAAAAGCTTACGCTTGCCACCTCTTGGCCTATTTGTTTTTTAACTTGGTTCTTTGTTGGGGTTTTTAACTGTGGTTTTTCAAACTTCGCCTTTGGGCTTGTGAATAATGGACTTGATTTTTACAATATTAATGTGTTTAAGCCATGAGGAAAAAATGTATGCCCTTAAAGGCTCTGTGTAAAAGTTTGTGTTTATTGTAAATTGTTATTTTTTATTTGGGCTCATAATCCATGGGCTGCACCATTTCTTGCAATGGTACCATAGCCCTTGGCACACCTTTGTGGACTTGACTGTGATAATGGAGTTACTATGTAAATACTTTACTTAGTATTTTTGCATTCTTGTGTAGATATATGCTGCGTATATAAATGGGCATTGGTTATTATGCGTACTGTGTGTGTGGATGGAATTTATGCTGCATTATTTTCGGTGGGTTTAGAGAGGAAATCTCCTTTGTTCGTAGACTATGTATAAATGTTTTATTTATATCTTGAATTTAATCTTTGACAACGTGGGGTAAAGGCCATGTTGTTGGAATATAATAAACCCACTCATAACTTAGGATAAAATAATTAATCATTATTTGATTAATTATTCACCCACTAGCTTAATTAGTTGGCATCCACTTGCACCTTAAATTCAATGCATGCCATCTATATCCTAGGAATGATTTATTTCTGATTCTGGGTTCATCTACAATTAGTATACAGGACCTTATAGCAGATTCTGCTTTTTTCTACTTTTTCTGCTTTTCTATGGATAATATAAAAGCTAGTCAACTAGGAAACTGGGAGCTTTTGTTTCCAACCCATCCTCCATTATTTTCTCTCCATATTATAGGATTAGCAAGTCTTTCCTTCAATCATCATCACTCACTCATGCTATTGATAATTCATGAGGTGCTTGATAGATTGGGAAACTGCTTTAGTCAACTATGGGGTTTATCATAATTAGTAAGCCTGCTTTTATGAGCTAGCTTGAGTTGTCTTCATGCAACTCCTTTTTCCTTTATAAGGATGTATTAACTATGTAATAATATCAATTATCATTTATTGATCATTCATTAATGTGTGTTCATTAATTCTTCTTCTTCTCTCATTATGCTAATTCTCTACAATTCTCTGTGAGGTTAATTGTGTGCCTAGATCCTTAGCCAGTTTATGAAATTCCTTATGCCATCAAGGCTTTAGAATTTATACATGCTATCAGAGCTAAGATTCTCAAAGTTCAAGTTCTACATGGTATCAGAGCTAAGGTTCTCAAAGTTCAAGTTCTTCATGCAATTAGAGCTGAGGATATCAAAGCTCTACATGAGAACAGATCTTTGAGAGTTCATTAATTAATCCTCCTTTCTAGATTTGCAGGTTTATTTTGCAGGTTCAAATTTGAATGGATTCAAGAATATCAGTTCCTCTTCTTTCTCCATTCACAAGCTATTCAGAGTGGAAACTGAAGATGATTTCATATCTAAAGAGACAAGGTCTCTATGAGATATCTATTGGAGCTGGTGAAGAATCTTATGAAGAGCCAAGTGACTGGTTGAATGACTGTGACAAAGAAATTGGAGCTATTTTTCTATCTATCTCTCCATGCATGCGCTACCTTATTGATTATGTTGATTACCCAAAAGATATCTGGACAATATTGGATAGAGTTTTGGGAAAGGACAATGAGGATCCTTCTAGCTATGTGGAGAGTGCCTCTAGCTCCTCAATGATTTCTCTCTCTCAAGATGTCTCAGCCTCTATAGTCTCTGATGAAGTTGATCATGAAGAAGAAGTTTCTCATATAGTTCTTGTTGCTACTACTCTCTTTGATTCGAATGCTTGCTCTTTCAATCAAGAAGCAAATATTGAAGAGCCATCTTTTTCTATGTCTCCTGAAGTAGAAGATCTTGATTCATCTTCTCATGATGCCATCGATGAAAAAAAAGTGACTAATGGAGCTGTTATTGCTATTGATGATTCACTCACACATTCAGTGTTCTCTATGTCTTCTCTCATGGATTCTGACATCCATATGCCATACCTCTCACACCTTGTGCATGCCTCTCCTCTTGATGGTGCGCAACCCAGTGACATCCAGGATGTTTGCTTAGCCAAATCAAGTCCTTCCAGTGTTTTGTCACTTACCATATTTGATCCCATGTGCTTCTGCAGCTCCTCCTTTTTTCTTGGCACTCATTCTCAGAGCCTCCTTGAAGATTTTGAACATCACTATCTTTCCTCCTCTCATACATCTACCATAGAGGATTCTTTACCAGTATATTCCCATGAGTCTACTGTTGTGTTTATTTGTGATCTCTTGGATTCTTTGAAAGCTAGATCAACCCATGGAGCCCATGCATTCACACTCTTTGATCCATTGCCTTCTCTATGTTCCTACATGATCACTTGTACACATCCTCTCTGTGCAAATGAATATGGAGACATGATACATTCGCTTGGACAGTTATTCCACCTATCTAGAGCTCATTTCATCTCTACTGGTTTGAAGTTCAAGTCATATCATCATCTTGGAGCTGATTACAAGTCTCAAGATCCTTCAATATTACCTTCACATCATTGGATTTCAGTTGTTCTACATGGTCCCAGGTTCCATCCTGCAGCTGTCCTTGATCCAGGTGAGCAGATTTATCTTCTTCCCAAGAAGAAGATTCCTCCAGACATCAGCATTTAGTTTGGAGCAGCAGCAACACCAGCAGTTCAACATTTTTGGTATTGCTTTTCATGTCCTTTCTTGAGGGAGGATTTTCCCCTTGAGGTTTTTCCTCTTTCCTCATTTCTTTGGACAACATAAATTGTAAAAGGGTGACCATAGCTTTATTACTGGGACCTGGATATATATTTCTGATTAGTTCAGGAATATCATCATAAAGTCAGGCTTAAAGGGGGGTGTTGGAATATAATAAACCCACTCATAACTTAGGATAAAATAATTAATCATTATTTGATTAATTATTCACCCATTAGCTTAATTAGTTGGCATCCACTTGCACCTTAAATTCAATGCATGCCATCTATATCCTAGGAATGATTTATTTCTGATTCTGGGTTCATCTACAATTAGTATACAGGACCTTATAGCAGATTCTGCTTTTTTCTGCTTTTTCTACTCTTTCTGCTTTTTCCTGCTTTTCTATGGATAAGATAAAAGCTAGTCAACTAGGAAACTGGGAGCTTTTGTTTCCAACCCATCCTCCATTATTTTCTCTCCATATTCTAGGATTAGCAAGTCTTTCCTTCAATCATCATCACTCACTCATGCTATTTCTAATTCGTGAGGTGCTTGATAGATTGGGAAATTGCTTTAGTAAACTATGTGGTTTATCATAATTAGTAAGCCTGCTTTTATGACCTAGCTTGAGTTGTCTTCATGCAACTCATTTTTTCTTTATAAGGATGTATTAACTATGTAATAATATCAATTATCATTTATTGATCATTCATTAATGTGTGTTCATTAATTCTTCTTCTTCTCTCATTATGCTAATTCTCTACAATTCTCTGTGAGGTTAATTGTGTGCCTAGATCCTTAGCCAGTTTATGAAATTCCTTATGCCATCGAGGCTTTAGAATTTCTACACATGTCATATGTGGCATGAGACTTTCCATTAGTGGTTGCGATAGCTCCGATTGATTGGATTACAGTTTATACTCTTTTTATTAGAGTGTGGGGTTAAATAGAATATAGCGATGGGTACAAACCCATAATGGATTTTGTCATTGTAGGGAACACGTTTACAGTGCTCATTGCTTGTTTATATAACTTTGTATTTTGGTTTATAAGTCATGTATTAGGCCAATGCTATGCATGGATTACTGAGGGTCTTACGGCCTCTTCTGTAATGGTTTACTACGTTGATTTATTAGCCTGTGTGTTATTTGGTTTGGCTGAGGTCGTGGCTTACTGCACAGAGGCAGAGCTTTAAGTCTTATGACTTAGATGTAGCTTAATGGTTTGTTCTTAAGAAATATTGTGGTTATTATAGTTTGTATCCCACATATGCTGTATGTATAGTGTGGCCATAATTTAAATGTAAATGAAACCCTCAGGGTTTGATTCTATTCATGGTTTGATGTAACGAGTTGTAATTTGATATGGATGCGAATTGGAGCTGGAATTCCCATAGGATTCGATTCATGTTCACCTTTTTAATTACTTTCGTTTGTAATATGATTTTGATATGGTTTATACATGAAACAATTCCTTTGTGTGATATGGTGTTTAATTCGTTATATGGAATGAAATGTGTGTTATGTAATTGGTTAATTTTGTTGGAGATATTTACCTTCATACTCACTCCTTCAGTCAAATTGGCCTAGTTAAACCACTATCCTAAGTTTAATTGACACCAGTGGAGCATTAATTACCATCATCCCAGTCACTCCCACGCCTACCTACAGTCAAGGAGTCTAACTTAGCCTTTCCTACAGTCAAGGAGGATAACTGGAGCACTCCAGGGGTGATCTGTGTGACATTCATGCACCTAATTGCTAACTGGGGGTTAATTTTAGTTCAACCAAACAGTTACAATCAGTTAAGGCACCTCCATGCATTAAATATATTATTTAATGATTATTTAATATTATTTTAATGAACTGGAGTGAACAATGCGCCTTCACCAACTTATGATGGTCAGTTCAACTTCAGTTAACCTCATTAGGGTTTATTGGAGTCATGCAGTACTAGCACTTGATGATTGGATTGCTATGACATGTGTTTGATCTCCTTCAGTTGAGATTCAGTCATTTATTGCACTCCAACTTCAGTTAGGGTTTGGTGAGTCAATTAGGGTTTTGGTGAAGTGGTTAACTGAGTGAGATTGCATGGCAAAGACTAAGTTAAGCTAGACTCACTCATTGAATTCAAATTTTCCCTTAGGTATTCGAATTCTTCGTTGAGTTAAGCCATTGCTCATGCATGGTATTGTAATCCTTTATTGTTCATATAATATAGAGAGAGGAAACCTATTTGGTATTCCAGTTATTTCCAATTCATGAGTATTTGTTAATAATTCTTTGATGATTTTGATTCCTAGTTCCTAGATCATGTGCAAGAATTAATATGGTATCAGAGCATGCAGCGGGACAAATATCAATCTCTCAAGAACAAGCTTTTTAACAGATTTCTCCATGAAATTTGAGCAATAGCTCAAGAATCCAGCATTGCACCAGAAGCTAAGGCTTACCACTTAATACCCCAAGTAAAGAACTTGTTGATCAAGCTTGCTTGATTGACTATGCTGGGTGTGATGAAAGTCTAAATATGCAGTCTGTCCGACCTTACGGTGCCCATTTTGTTTTGATTTGCAGGTCTTAATAGGTACAACTTCGAATGGACTCATCAATCCCTCTTCTCACCCCATTCACAAGCTATTCAGAATGGAATTTGAAGATGATTGCATCTCTGAAGAGATGAGGTCTTTATGAGGTGTCTATTGGACTTGGAAGAGAGCCTTATGAGAATGATAATGACTGGTTAAATGACCATGATAAAGCTTATGGAACAATAGCTCTGGCCCTTGACGATATCTTGTACTACCTTATTTATTCTGTTGAATATCCAAAGGAAGTCTAGACAATATTGGACAGAACCTTTGGCAAGCACAATGAGGATCATAATAGTAATTTGGAGATCACAGCCAGCACCACAAGAGTTCTTCACTCAAAAGTCTCAGCCACTACTTTCTCTAATGAATTTTTTCAATATGAAGATGAAGCAGAATCTTCTACATAGTCAATTCGAATTGAAAAAAGTCTCCATGAAGTGACTCCTTCTCCTGATGCTCCAGAAGTTCATGAGATCTCTGATATCTCATCTTCTCATATTGCTGAAAAATAAGGAGACATTCAAATCTCTTATATTGAAGAAAAATGCTGCTACACTTCCATGCAAACATTCACCGATGATTTTCCTTTGAATTCTATGCAAAATTTACCAGTAATTGCTTCCGAAAGTGAAGAGAAATTTGATTTTTCTTCCGCTAATGTTGCTGCTAGTGTGCAAATATGTGATACCTTGGATATTTTGGAAGAAATATCAGATTACCAGAGTGATCCATTCGGTCCCCATGATCTAGATCTTCCAGCAAATTCCTGCAGGATTGCATGCACCAAAATTCAGAATTTTGAAGAAGAAGAAAACTATGCATCCACCGTCTCGGTTGACCATAATTTTGGATCTGATATGAACCTTATTGGATCTGATATGATCTTATTTGTATCTGATCTGATATTTCTTGGTTCAAAATTTCAGGTTCATAAACCTTCAGTACTGCTTGTAGCTGTTCTCATCAACGGTGTGAAGAAACAAGTACCGCAAGTCTCCTTCAAAACTGCTGCTGGGGATTTGATTTCATTTCATAGTTTTGGATCTGTTGTGAACTTATTTAGATCTGATTTATATTCTGATATGATATTATTTTGTTCATATTTTAAAATTCAATAGCTTCCAGTCATGCTTGTAGCTGCTCTCACCAATTCCAGTGTGAAAAATCAAGTACCACAGTTCTTCTTCAATTTTGCTGATGGGGATTCGGTGTTAGTTTCCTCTTGTGAGGTTGCTGATATTTTATTTTGTGATTCATTAACTATTTCAGAATCTATATCAGATTATGGAGCTCAAGAATTCGCTCTCCAGAGTCCCAGGGATTCTCTACCTTTGGTCACAAGCTCATCTCCTCACAGAACTAGTAAACAAGAAGACATTCTGCATCCGCTTGGACACTTGCTCCTAAGATTTGGGGCTGATTTTACCACTCATGGTTTGCTGTTCAAGGCTACAACATATTATTTTCTTGAGTGTTCCACACATGGTTCGAATCCTCAAGAACCTTTGCTCTCTCTTCAGATGATTTCAGTTGCTCTACATGGGTCCAGTTTTCACTGTGCAGCTGTTTATGTTTCTGATTCAGTTGAGTGCATTGTTTTTCTTCCAAAGTGGAAGATTCCTCTAGACATATTCACCAAGATATTTTCAGAAAAGAATTTCACTTACCTCCGTTCAGTGTTGGGGGTGAGTTCATCAGGGTGATCCAGACTACTTTCAGTGTTCAGCTTGAGGGGGGGTTTTTTCCCACTGGGTTTTCCCTCTTTTCCTCACTTAGTTTGTTTTGAGCATTGTTTCAGTTGCTTTATTGTATAGGGTGACCTATGGCCTTTGTTTCCAGGGCCCTAGCATTTTATGCATCTATGTTTTCTAACTCTTCCTGATTATAGCTTAAGGGGGGGTGTTGGAGACATTTACCTTCATACTCACTCCTTCAGTCAAATTAGCCTAGTTAAACCACTATCCTAAGTTTAATTGACATCAGTAGAGCATTAATTATCATCATCCCAGTCACTCCCATGCCTACCTATAGTCAAGGAGGCTAACTTAGCCTTTCCTACAGTCAAGGAGGATAACTGGAGCACTCCAGGGGTGATCTGTGTAACATTCATGCACCTAATTGCTAATTGGGGGTTACTTTTAGTTCAACCAAACAGTTACAGTTAGTTAAGGTGCCTCCATGCATTAAATATATTATTTAATGATTATTTAATATTATTTGAATGAACTAGAGTGAACAAGGCGCCTTCACCAACTTCTGATGGTCAGTTCAGCTTCAGTTAACCTCATCAGGGTTTATTGGAGTCATGCAGTACTAGCACTTGATGATTGGATTGCTATGACATGTGTTTGATCTCCTTCAGTTGAGATTCAGTCATTTATTGCACTCCAACTTCAGTTAGGGTTTGGTGAGTCAATTAGGGTTTTGGTGAAGTGGTTAACTGAGTGAGATTGCATGGCAAAGAGTCAGTTAAGCTAGACTCACTCATTGAATTCAAATTTTCCCTTAGGTATTCGAATTCTTCATTGAGTTAAGCCATTGCTCATGCATGGTATTGTAATCCTTTATTGTTCATATAATATAGAGAGAGGAAACCTATTTGGTATTCCAGTTATTTCCAATTCATGAGTATTTGTTAATAATTCTTTGATGATTTTGATTCCTAGTTCCTAGATCATGTGCAAGAATTAATATGGTATCAGAGCATGCGGCGGGACAAAGATCAATCTCTCAAGAACAAGCTTTTTGACAGATTTCTCCATGAAATTTGAGCAATAAGTCAAGAATCCAGCACTGCACCAGAAGCCAAGGCTTACCACTTAATACCCCAAGTAAAGAACTTGTTGATCAAGCTTGATTGATTGACTATGCTGGGTGTGATGAAAGTCTAAATGTGTAGTCTGTCTGACCTTACGGTGCCCCTTTTGTTTTGATTTGCAGGTCTTAACAGGTACAACTTCGAATGGACTCATCAATCCCTCTTCTCACCCCATTCACAAGCTATTCAGAATGGAAGTTGAAGATGATTGCATCTCTGAAGAGACGAGGTCTTTATGAGGTGTCTATTGGACTTGGAAGAGAGTCTTATGAGAATGAGAATGACTGGTTAAATGACCGTGATAGAGCTTATGGAACAATAGCTTTGGCCCTTGACGATAGCTTGTACTACCTTATTTATTCTGTTGAATATCCAAAGGAAGTCTGGACAATATTGGACAGAACTTTTGGCAAGCACAATGAGGATCATAATAGTACTTTGGAGATCACAACCAGCACCACAAGAGTTCTTCACTCAAAAGTCTCAGCCACTACTTTCTCTAATGAAGTTGTTCAAGATGAAGATGAAGCAGAATCTTCTACACAGTCAATTCGAATTGAAGAAAGTCTCCATGAAGTGACTCCTTCTCCTGATGCTCCGGAAGTTCATGAGATCTCTGATCTCTCATCTTCTCATATTGCTGAAAAAGAAGAAGACATTCGAATCTCTGATATTGAAGAAAAATGCTGCTACACTTCCATGCAAACATTCACCGGTGATTTTCCTTTGAATTCTGTGCAAAATTTACCAGTAATTGCTTCCGAAAGTGAAGAGAAATTTGATTTTCCTTCCGCTAATGTTGCTGCTGGTGTGCAAATATGTGATACCTTGGATATTTTGGAAGAAATATTAGATTACTAGAGTGATCCATTCACTCCCCATAATCTAGATCTTCCAGCAAATTCCTACAGGATTGGATGCACCAAAATTCAGAATTTTGAAGAAGAAGAAAACTGTGCATCCACCGTCTCGGTTGACCATAATTTTGGATCTGATATGAACCTTATTGGATCTGATATGATATTATTTGGATCTTATCTCATATTTCTTGGTTCAAAATTTCAGGTTCATAAACCTCCAGTACTGCTTGTAGCTGTTCTCATCAACGGTGTGAAGAAACAAGTACCGCAAGTCTCCTTCAAAACTGTTGCTGGGGATTTGATTTGATTTCACAGTTTTGGATCTGTTGTGAACTTATTTAGATCTGATTTATATTCTGATATGATATTATTTTGTTCATATTTTAAAATTCAATAGCTTTCAGTCATGCTTGTAGCTGCTCTCACCAATTCCAGTGTGAAAAATCAAGTACCAGAGTTCTTCTTCAATTTTGCTGATGGGTATTCGGTGTTAGTTTCCTCTTGTGAGGTTGCTGATATTTTATTTTGTGATTCATTAACTATTTCAGAATCTATATCAGATTATGGAGCTCAATCATTCGCTCTCCAGAGTCCCAGGGATTCTCTACCTTTGGTCACAAGCTCATCTCCTCATAGAACTAGTAAAGAGGAAGACATTCTGCATCCGCTTGGACACTTGCTCCTAAGATTTGGGGCTGATTTTACCACTCATGGTTTTTTGTTCAAGGCTGCACCATATCAGTTTCTTGAATGTACCACATATGGTTCAAATCCTCAAGAAACTTTTCTCTCTCTTCAGATGATTTTAGTTGCTCTACATGGGTCCAGTTTTCACCGTGCAGCTGTTTATGTTTCTGATTCAGTTGAGTGCATTGTTTTTCTTCCAAAGTGGAAGATTCCTCTAGAAATCTTCACCAAGAGCTTTTCAGAAAAGAATTTCACTTACCTGCGTTCACTGTTGGGGGTGAGTTCATCAGGGTGATCTAGACTACTTTCAGTGTTTAGCTTGAGGGGGAGTTTTTTCCCACTGGGTTTTCCCTCTTTTCCTCACTTAGTTTGTTTTGAGCATTGTTTCAGTTGCTTTATTGTATAGGGTGACCTATGGCCTTTATTTCCAGGGCCCTAGCATTTTATGCATCTATGTTTTCTAACTCTTCCTGAGTATAGCTTAATGGGGGGTGTTGGAGACATTTACCTTCATACTACTCCTTCGGTCAAATTGGCCTAGTTAAACCACTATCCTAAGTTTAATTGACATCAGTGGAGCATTAATTACCATCATCTCAGTCACTCACATGCCTACCTACAGTCAAGGAGGCTAACTTAGCCTTTCCTATAGTCAAGGAGGATAACTAGAGCACTCCAAGGGGTGATTTGTGTGACATTCATGCACCTAATTGCTAACTGGGGGTTACTTTCAGTTCAACCAGACAGTTACAGTCAGTTAAGGTGCCTCCATGCATTAAATATATTATTTAATGATTATTTAATATTATTTGAATGAACTGGAGTGAACAAGGCACCTTCACCAACTTCTGATGGTCAGTTCGGCTTCAGTTAACCTCATCAGGGCTTATTGGAGTCATGCAGTACTAGCACTTGATGATTGGATTTCTATGACATTTGTTTGATCTCCTTCAGTTGAGATTCAGTCATTTATTGCACTCCAACTTCAGTTAGGGTTTGGTGAGTCAATTAGGGTTTTGGTCAAGTGGTTAACTGAGTGAGATTGCATGGCAAAGAGTCTAGTTAAGCTAGATTCACTCATTGAATTCAAATTTTCCCTTAGGTATTCGAATTCTCCATTGAGTTAATCCATTGCTCATGCATGGTATTGTAATCCTTTATTGTTCATATAATATACAGAGAGGAAACCTATTTGGTATTCCAGTTATTTCCAATTCATGAGTATTTGTTAATAATTCTTTGATGATTTTGATTCCTAGTTCCTAGATCATGTGCAAGAATTAATATGGTATCAGAGCATGCGGCAGGACACAAATCAATCTCTCAAGAACAAGCTTTTTGACATATTTCTCCATGAAATTTGAGCAATAGCTCAAGAATCCAGCACTGCACCAGAAGCCAAGGCTTACCACTTAATACCCCAAGTAAGGAACTTGTTGATCAAGCTTGCTTGATTGACTATGCTGGGTGTGATGAAAGTCTAAATGTGCAGTCTATCCGACCTTACGGTGCCCCTTTTGTTTTGATTTGCAGGTCTTAATAGGTACAACTTCGAATGGACTCATCAATCCCTCTTCTCACCCCATTCACAAGCTATTCGGAATGGAAGTTGAAGATGATTGCATCTCTGAAGAGACGAGGTCTTTATGAGGTTTCTATTGGACTTGGAAGAGAGTCTTATGAGAATGAGAATGACTGGTTAAATGACCGTGATAGAGCTTATGGAACAATAGCTCTGGCCCTTGATGATAGCTTGTACTACCTTATTTATTCTGTTGAATATCCAAAGGAAGTCTGGACAATATTGGACAGAACCTTTGGCAAGCACAATCAGGATCATAATAGTACTTTGGAGATCACAGCCAGCACCACAAGAGTTCTTCACTCAAAAGTATCAGCCACTACTTTATCTAATGAAGTTGTTCAAGATGAAGATGAAGCAGAATCTTCTACACAGTCAATTCGAATTGAAGAAAGTCTCCATGAAGTGACTCCTTCTCCTGATGCTCCGGAAGTTCATGAGATCTCTGATATCTCATCTTCTCATATTGCTTAAAAAGAAGAAGACATTCAAATATCTGATATTGAAGAAAAATGCTGCTACACTTCCATGCAAACATTCATCGGTGATTTTCCTTTGAATTCTGTGCAAAATTTACCAGTAATTACTTCCGAAAGTGAAGAGAAATTTGATTTTTCTTCCACTAATGTTGCTGCTGGTGTGAAAATATGTGATACCTTGGATATTTTGGAAGAAATATCAGTTTACCAGAGTGATCCATTTGCTCCCCATGATCTAGATCTTCCAGCAAATTCCTGCAGGATTGCATGCACCAAAATTCAGAATTTGGAAGAAGAAGAAAACTGTGCATCCACCGTCTCGGTTGACCATAATTTTGGATCTGATATGAACCTTATTGGATCTGATATGATCTTATTTGGATCTGATCTGATATTTCTTGGTTCAAAATTTCAGGTTCATAAACCTTCAGTACTACTCGTAGCTGTTCTCATCAACAGTGTGAAGAAACAAGTACCGCAAGTCTCCTTCAAAACTGCTGCTGGGGATTTGATTTCATTTCACAGTTTTGGATCTGTTGTGAACTTATTTAGATCTGATTTATATTCTGATATGATATTATTTTGTTCATATTTTAAAATTCAATAGCTTTCAGTCATGCTTGTAGCTGCTCTCACCAATTCCAATGTGAAAAATCAAGTACCACAGTTCTTCTTCAATTTTGCTGATGGGGATTTGGTGTTAGTTTCATCTTGTGAGGTTGCTGATATTTTATTTTGTGATTCATTAACTATTTCAGAATCTATATCAAATTATGGAGCTCAAGCATTCGCTCTCCAGAGTCCCAGGGATTCTCTACCTTTGGTCACAAGCTCATCTCCTCACAGAACTAGTAAAGAGGAAGACATTCTGCATCCGCTTGGACACTTGCTCCTAAGATTTGGGGCTGATTTTACCACTCATGGTTTTCTATTCAAGGATGCACCATATTAGTTTCTTGACTGTTCCACACATGGTTCGAATCCTCAAGAACCTTTGCTCTCTCTTCAGATGATTTCAGTTGCTCTACATGGGTCCAGTTTTCACCGTGCAGCTGTTTATGTTTCTGATTCAGTTGAGTGCATTGTTTTTCTTCCAAAGTGGAAGATTCCTCTAGACATCTTCACCAAGAGATTTTCAGAAAAGAAGTTCAATTACCTCCGTTCACTGTTGGGGGTGAGTTCATCAGGGTGATCCAGACTACTTTCAGTGTTCAGCTTGAGGGGGGGTTTTGTTCCCACCAGGNCAGACTACTTTCAGTGTTCAGCTTGAGGGGGGGTTTTTTCCCACTGGGTTTTCCCTCTTTTCCTCACTTAGTTTGTTTTGAGCATTGTTTCAGTTGATTTATTATATAGGGTGACCTATGGCCTTTGTTTCCAGGGACCTAGCATTTTATGCATCTATGTTTTCTAACTCTTCTTGAGTATAGCTTAAGGGGGGGTGTTGGAGACATTTACCTTCATACTCACTCCTTCGGTCAAATTGGCCTAGTTAAACCACTATCCTAAGTTTAATTGACATCAATGGAGCATTAATTACCATCATCCAAGTCACTCCCATGCCTACCTACAGTCAAGGAGGCTAACTTAGCCTTTCCTACAGTCAAGGAGGATAACTGGAGCACTCCAGGGGTAATCTGTGTGACATTCATGCACCTAATTGCTAACTGGGGGTTACTTTCAGTTCAACCAAACAGATACTGTCAGTTAAGGCGCCTCCATGCATTAAATATATTATTTAATGATTATTTAATATTATTTTAATGAACTGGAGTGAACAAGGCGCCTTCACCAACTTTTGATGGTCAGTTCAGCTTCAGTTAACCTCATCAGGGTTTATTGGAGTCATGCAGTACTAGCACTTGATGACTGGATTGCTATGACATGTGTTTGATCTCCTTCAGTTGAGATTCAGTCATTTATTGCACTCCAACTTCAGTTAGGGTTTGGTGAGTCAATTAGTGTTTTGGTCAAGTGGTTAACTGAGTGAGATTGCATGGCAAAGATTCAGTTAAGCTAGACTCACTCATTGAATTCAAATTTTCCCTTAGGTATTCGAATTATTCATTGAGTTAAGCCATTGCTCATGCATGGTATTGTAATCCTTTATTGTTCATATAATATACAGAGAGGAAACCTATTTGGTATTCCAGTTATTTCCAATTCATGAGTATTTGTTAATAATTCTTTGATGATTTTGATTCCTAGTTCCTAGATCATGTGCAAGAATTAATAAATTTTTATGCATATATGATATGGTTTTTTTATCGAGGCCTACGACTTTGGTTTGTGAACCCACAGGGTCGATATCGTGACTTCTGTTTAAAATTACAGAGTTCTTTAATTTTTTTAATTATTTACTTGGTTAATTTATAAGCAATAGTTATCAGGGACCTTTAAAAGATTCATGTATGCAATTATGATATGGTTTAGTTAGGACTATGGATTTTATATATGTGAATAGAGATTCGATCTTGGACCAAATCGATAGTCATAATGGTTACTCTGTTCATTTATTTATGACGATGTATTTTTAGATGGAATGTTTTACTATTTAGTTTGTATTCAATGAGACAGACCTTGATAGGTCTTTAATGGTTTATTGTCTTTGATTTAGTGTAAAACATTAAATTTGTACTTTAGTTTATATTTATTGTATTTAGTAGAAAGATTGTAACACTATTTATCTAACTGTTTGTACACACACACACACACACACACATATTTAACTCTTACTTCTTAAATAGTCTTTCATTAAATCTAAAGCAAGCCTCTGCTAACAAATGAAATGTGTCAGCAGAGTAATAAAGTGTGAAAATCGATTATATAATGGCTATAAATAAATCCTAGTTTATAGTAAACACAGTGTAAGTATTGAAACAATACAAAGGAAAGCTTAGATGTACAAACCCTAGTAATTACAACATAAGATATAATTTACAGCCTAAAGTTAATATTTAGAAAGGAAAACCCTAGCATATTTTGACTAGAAAATCAAACACATAGGGTTAGGAAATGCATTGTAATTATTTACTTAGCATATCCAACATTTAATTTAGAAGAATAGAATAGAAAGTATAGGGCTTCATACCTATAACTTGAAGCTCTGTTAATGGATGAACCTGCACACTCAAATAGCCAACATTAACAATTCAAGACAGACCTAACCATTAGAGGAATTTTGGGGTCTAAAATGGGCCTCCTAAGGAAAATAATAAAATAATAGTTAAAATAATAAAATAATATTGATTAATTTTGGAGGAAGAAAGAAAAAAACTACTTTTTGTGTTCGTATTTTCGACATATCTCCCTATGTTTTTACTCAAATTTTGATTGGGAGAGCTCGTTGGATGCGGAATTTGATTCCGCATCCAACGAGTACCCACACTGCATACTTTTGACGGACCCCACTACCCCAAAAATAAGAAATACCTAAAAAAATGTGATGATGATGTCATCATCATGTTTTTTCAAGTATTTCTTGTTTTTGGGGTAGCGAGGTCCATCAAAATTATGCAGTGTGGGTACTCTTTGGATGCGGAATCAAATTCCGCATCCAACGAGCTCTTCCAATTGAAATTTGAGTAAAAACACAATGAGATATGTTGAAAATACGAACACAAAAAGTAGTTTTTTTTAATGACAAATATGTCAATTCAACCATTATGGTTGACTTATTTTATTGAAATTCTATTGGTTTTTGAATTCCAACTCACAAAAACTTATTTTGGCACGTTTTCTTATAAGGCCCATTTTAGACCCCAAATTTCCTCTAATGCTCTGTTTTTTATAACCAAATCACTTGGGAACTACCACGTTCCACCCAACCATGACCCGAAACCATTCCTGGTTTAAATATAGATACCCCTGAGCTGGATTCCAACATGCAAGTAGCTTAGATCTCCTAAGGTGGGGTTCCTATCTGGTATATCAGATCTGGATCAGTTCTCATTTTTTCTTTGAGGTAAATGTTCTCCAAGAATTACTTGACAGCAAAACATGCTGAAAAATGACTCCTCTAATGATAGATTAGAACCCCAAGACTTTCCTTGGATTGAGTCTTTATAGACAGAATTTTCCGTCAAAGGGACAGTTAAATCAAGAAACCTTGGTTTCTTGATTTAACCCTTTTCAATTACTTTGGGTAATTATTAATATTTTAACTTATGAAATTTCTACTAGTTCCTAATTATAATTTTTAGGTTTTTGGACTATTTATTATCTTTACATAATAAATAATAATGGATGGAGATTTGTATTTCTTTCTTTCATCATTAATATTATAAATATATTTGACTCTTTATACATACCATGTATAAAGTACATAATAATACAACACTTGTTAACATTTGTCTTTGGGCATCGTATACCATGATCCCTAGACTTAATGACACTTCTTCATTAAGGTCAAGTAGGTAGATGGTTTACGTCTACTAGGCTAGGAAACTCTAAAAATCCTTGCATGTTGGATTTCCCTCGTATAACGTGGTATTTATTCAGTACTTGATGAGAAAACATAAATTCAAAATTTCATTTAATCACTTATAAATAAGTATGAAGAGATCAATATTTTGCTTGAGTAGTTTTCACTCTGAAGTTATTAAATTATTTTCAGTAACCCCTAGCACTTACCAGATCCCATGCTCAACGCTTTAACAGGGAGTTAGAATTCAGTGCAAATCCATAGCTCTTTGCTCAACACTAGTGCTAGGATGTACTTGTACGATACACCTGGGGATACAATGGCCAAGGATCTAATGCTCCAGAGCTTATTCTCAACATCAACATCGAAGGCTCTAGGGCTTATGACCAACACTTCCAATTATCTTTCATGTGTTCCAGAGCTTCTAGCTCAACACAAAGGTAAGTACTCATTTTCCCCATATATCCTTGCTCAACACAAATCATCAATCACTCAAGTGCTCCAGAGCTTCCCGCTCAACACAAAGCATCTCATCAATCATGTGCTTCAAGGTCCATGCCCAACACAAAACAAGCATATATATATATCATCAATAATTGGCTAACGACCAATATATAAAGCAAATCATCATGTTCATATGCAGTGGGGTCTTTGACCCTATATAAAAATAAAACATCAACATAATCATCATAATCAATAGGCACATGCCTATAAGTGTTAAGTCCAAAATTTGAGATCTTACAAAAGCATTTAGTTAAGGTGTAATTTTATTATTATTATTGGTGGGGTATATTATTATTATTATTAATATTAGTTTTTTTTTATTTTTTAAATTCAAATGAAATAAACTAATTTTCTAGTTTTAAAGGAAATTTATATAATAATGTTTGAGTTTATTAAATTTTTAAGATTTATAACTATTGAATTTTGATTATTTTAAATTGTAATAAAGTATATATAATATTACTATTAAGTGTATTTGTTTGAAGAAAATAATTAAATAATATCAATTAATAAGGAAATTGAAAAGAGAAACGGTTCAAAAGATTAAAAATCATTATCTTTAATATGAGAATATTGAATATGATCTCTTAATTATTAATCAAGTGTGCCCTATTTCTAAGAACTAAAAACATAAAGAGTAAAAAATATTATAGTCTACCAACAACAACAACAACAATAATAATATTTTTATTTTTAGTTTTATTTTTTTCTATATATATTTTTACACTTTTATATAAATATGAGTAATTCATTACATTTTTAAAAAATTGTTAAAAGAAGACATAGCATAGTTACCTTACAAAACATTTATGATTTTATGGAGTTAGTATAGAAACATAGAGAAGAAGGAGAGGCTAAACTTTATGAATATATGGAACTCTTAGCGAAACGTAGGGAAGAAAGAGAAGATAAACTCGAGATAGAGTTAAAAATCATGCTCCATAATAAATTTACATTTTTTAAAGAGGAGATCCAAAAACAATTAGATGGTAAGATAACAAAAAATGGAGAACAAGGTAGAAATACTAGAGACTAGACTGCATGCAATGGAAATTAAAAAAACACTCGAACGAGGAGAGGCATATATTGTAGAATATATTAAGTTAAAGGATATGATTAAATAGTTAGAGGAAAAAGTTAGCCACAACGTAACCCTAAATAATATAGAAGGTAAAATAGATATCAAACCCATCAAAGAGAAAATGAATAAGCTCATATCCTTAGACCATGAGCGTAACAAAAGAGATTTAAAACTCATAATTTCTTTTTTAAAGAGGAGGAAGGTGAGGATACGTTAACCATTGTCAAAAAAAGAACTTCACAGTAGGTTACACATTGAAACTATTGGTCTCATAGAAGCAAACAGGTTGGGGAAATTAAAAGAGAATAAATAAATGCTAATACATGTTAAGGTTAGCTCTACTGAACAAAAATACAACATACTCGGTAAGAGATCAAGTTTAAAAGGCTTGGCAATATTTATAAATGAAGACCCCATTGCAGAGGCTTTAACTGAATTAAGAAAAGAGGTCCAAAAGGTAAAATAAGTTAGTAAGGAGGGAAAATGGGCATTAATAAAAAAAACATGAAAGATGTTATTAGAGATAGAATCCAAAAGGATAGTAATAAATAGAATTTAACACACTTTGGATCTTCTTCTGGAACTGTTGAGGATTTCCATGGAGTAGAGGCCCTAAGTTAAGTTTGATCCCAACCGAAATTGATATTATATTATTGGTTGAAACTCGAGAACACAAGGAGTCCAAGGTCTCTCATATAGACATATATTTCCTATTGTTAATATGGAATATATGTTCATGTCGCAGAGGCATTCAAGGTATAACATGTTACATTAGGAATAACATTTCCCGACATGTTAGGATTTATAAGAAAGACCCTTACAACCAATTTATTTGGACAGAGAGCACATACATTAATGATGAAAAAACATACATATCCATTTGTTATTTTTCCCTAACTAATTCCAACTTTTATAAAAAATAATTTAGAGAAAAATTGTCCTTATGATCATTTAGAACATGGTATTTCTAGTTTAAAGAAGGAAGGATTAATGGGTGACATCAATGATCAAAATTTCAGTAACCAACCTATTATTTTAAGAAACTATTCAAACCCTAATCCTCTTTCGTTAGGCGAAGACATTGAGATAGATAACAGGTACAAAAGACATTTTGATGTTCTAGGTGAAAATTTATTCGTGTTTGAGCTGGTCAAATTTAACAGTGCTCATGATCTTATCATTTGCAACAGTCTCACAAAATGGCCAAACTCTAGCCAGATGACTTGTATCCATTGGCTTCGAATTAGTGTGGTAGATTATGTTATATATGATATCCCTATATACACCAAATTGATATATTTGAACATCTTCAATGACCATGAACCCAACTCTAATAATAAACCTTTAATTATAACTCTCAATATTTCCATGCATGATGATCCCAAGGAGGAAAACTATGATTGCCAAAAGCACCTGATCTTTGATAAAAATAAAGTTGGCATTTTTATCCATGATCTAAAAAATGAAACGGTTCCTTTATCTAGCATTGAGAATATAGAAAATCTCTACCATAATTTTTCTAGAACCCTCTCGTTGTCCATTAACAATTTCTTTATTGAAGTCTGGACTAAAACCAGTAATAGTAGAACCAACCCTTGGTATCATCATTTCAGAAAGGTTCTTTTAAAGCTTATCTATAAGGAACAATTCGGTTTTTTGGAAGATAGACAAATACATGAAGCCATTGGGCTTGCTCAGGAGGGTATCCATAGTGCCAAGATCAAAAGAGACAATGGGGCTATTCTAAAAATTGATCTTTCCAAATCCTTTGATAGGGTCAGTTGGATTTATCTCAGGCTTCTCCTTACGCGTATGGGCTTCAATTATTCCTTCATAAAATGGATATTTTCCTGTATCTCAATAGCCTCTTTTGTAGTACTCATCAATAGTGCAGCATCCCCTTTCTTCCACTCAGAATGAGGACTACACCAGGGATTCCCTCTCTCCCCACTCATCTTCCTTCTAGTTGCAGAAGGGCTAAGAAAAGCACTCCTAGATGAAAAAAGGAGAGGAATTTTTTATGGAATCATAATTGTTGCAAATTTAAACATTACCAACCTCTTGTTTGTGGATGACATCCTCATATTTTGCAGTGGTTATATTAGGGAATTAGAGAGACTCTTAGAACTTTTGATTTAGTTCTGTAAAGAAATAGGAATGCAAATTATTGTCTAGAAGTACACCATCACTACCTTCAACTTGGAAGAAGATTCTGAGAGGTCCCTACTAGACCTCTTTCCTTTTTTGCATTACTCTCTGGATGATGGCATGAAATATTCTAGTATTTAGACTCAAACCGAACAGCTATAGGAAGGAGGACTGGAACTCGCTTCTATCAAAAATTGAAGTTAGAGTTACAATACTTGGTGCAATAGATGGCTCTCTAGAGTAGGTAAGATAATCCTGGTCAAATTGGTCCTTGAAGCAATTCCAGTCTACTGGATTGTGCTTTCCTAGATCCCAAAGTCAATTTTGAATAAAACAAAGAGAATCCGATCTCATTTCTTCTGGACATGGAATAAGGAACAAAGAGTCCTTCCATGGGTAAAATGGGATAAAATTGCCAGGCCAAAAGAATTGGGAGGATGGGGCCTAAAAATTCCCCTCATGTTTGTAAAATATTTGGCTACAAAATAAGGCTGGAGAATAATTTCAACCCAAAACCTCTGGATAGAAGTAATCATCCACAAGTACATATCCCTAATCTCCCTATTGGACTGGATCAGAGACTTGGAAAACACAATTCATTGAAATGGCTCAATCATCTGGAAAACCTTATGCAATGCTATCCCTCTCATCCTTGAAGATTTAGCTTGGAAGGTGGGAAGTGGTGCAAGTGTTAGGATTGGAGCGGACCCATGGCCACAAAGCCAACAAAGCCATCTCCTCCCAAACCAATTAGTGCAGCTTTTACACCAAAAATTCCTTTTTCACCTGAATTAGATTGCAGACCCAGCCTCGACAAAACTATGGTGCTAGGGCTGGATGAGTAGTCATGATCTAGAGATCCCTAAAATTTGGATCAGGGATTCGAATCGGTACACCACTGCCCTGAATACCTCTCACATTCACCTCACCAACTCAGTTGATAAATTTGTTTGGGAGCATGTCAAACATGGACAATACACCCCAAAAACAGGCTATCAACAACTCTGCTCTCAATATTTTCAGCAGGGTCAAAAATGGTGGCAGACTGGTATATGGAAACTAAAGTTCCCACTAAAGGAAACTTTTTTATGTGGTGCACTCTTGAAAATAGAATCCCCACTCGGGACTACCTACAAAAAGGATCTTTTACGGGTCCTAGATGGTGCTCTCTCTGCAAAGATAATTAGGAAAATGCAAAACACCTCTTTATAAATTATATTTTCTCAAAGTATGTCTGGAAGAACTCATAAACTCTGTCCACCATTAGGTTTTTCTTGGTAGGTCCCACTTTGGAGGATGCCTGGAAATCTTGGTCTACAACCCCCTTGACTACTCAACTTAGCGCTCTTCCTCTCCGCCACATTTGGGGAATTTATCTAGCTAGAAATAAAGCCACTTTTCTTGAAAAAGAATCCTCCCTAGAAGAAGTTTTAAAGAAAGGAATTGAGATCTTATCCTACTTACCTCAAACAAAAGAATCCCTAGCTCTAAGGATCGTCGTAGAAGAACAAATAGACAAAGACATATCGTGGGCCTTTTCTAATGGTGCTTCACAAAATCTGAAATGTGGGGTTGGAGCTACCCTTTTCATCAACCCTACACACCACTTCAAAATCATGATGGGGCTGGGCACTGGATCAAATAACCATGCAGAGCTAATGTCTCTAAATCTCCTTCTTTGCTTTGCTATAGAAAAAAATTGTAAAAGGATTCAGATATCCGACGAATCTTTAGTTATTTTTAAGTGGATTACCAAAACTCAGAGATGCAAAAACTTATCATTATAAGCATTATTTGAAGAAGCTATTGGACTTCTCTCAAACTTTGATTCTATCACTTGCAAACATGTCTACAGGGAAAGGAATGAGGAAGCAGACAAACTTTCCAACGTAGGACTGAACTTGGACATGGGAACTTGGAAAATTTTACAGACAAAGGATACAGAGGTTTATGAGTTCTTTCATAGACCTTTTATAGAATCACTCCCAGGAACAAGAAACTCTTAATTAACCTACACAACTTTATTCTAATATAATTTTGATCTAACACTACAACCCTTCAACAAGATATGCAAAAATCTTGATCGAACTGAAGCATCCTTTCAGCTTCAGTGGAAAAAACACACTTGTGCAGTTACATGACATGAATTTTCTCAGAGGTCTATCATAACCAGAATTATGACAGAGCTCTATGGAGACAGAGCACTACGGACACTATCTATATTTTATGTCTGTATATTTTCCTTTTTGCCTTAGCTACAAAAAATAAGATGATTCTTCATTTATGATGCGGCTCCTGATGTAAAAACTATTGAATAGCAGGAACCATACATACCTTGTACGTAAATTTTTTATTAGTACAATCATATTTTTTCCCTTGGGAAAAAAAAAACCTTGGTATGATCAAGGGTGTAAAGATGAGAGAAAATCAATTAGGCAAGCTACTATATATTTGATAAAAATGGACAAGATAAGTCACAACAAAGCCTTAATTAAAAGAAAAAAAAAGGAATTATCTAAGTAAAAGGTAGGAAATCTCCTACATATCTCTAAGGTGGCTCCTAAGTAATTATGGAGGAAAATTCCAACTTGCAAAACAAAAGAAGACAATAAAATTTATTTAAAATATTTGAATTCCTATCTTAAAACACTTTATGAATCCCCAGCTATCACAGATAAAGTTCAAACCCTTTTTATAACAAAATACATTTTCTCGTTAGAAGACATATATTTCGGGGTTAAGCACTTAGCAAATGGAAAATCGAAAGACATTGAAGGATACCAAGTGGAAATCTTAAAAATTGGATGGCATGTACTCAAACCACACATCCACAAACTCTTTAGTCTAGCGGTCAAGCAAGGGTTTCCTATACATTGGAATCAAAGCCTCATTATTCCTATCTTCAAAAGTGGTGGTAAAAATGATCCCTATAATTATCGACCTATTATTATTAGCCCTCTCTTAGATAAGTTATATGGTATTATATTAGAAAATAATATCAATGAATGGCTAGAAATGGAAGGTAAGTGGGATAAATACCAAGCAAGTTTTAGAATGAATCATTCAACCATGGACCACCTCATTACACTAGGGATCATTGCAGAGGAATTATGTAATAATAAGTCTATCCTATTTTGTTGCTTTGCAGATTTTAGAAAATCTTTTGACACAACACCTAGAGATAACCTGTGGAATAAGCTAGAGGAGATTAAGTTTCCTTTTGAGTTGAGAGCTATGGCGATAATTTTATATAAAAAGGTCATTGCCAATTTTAAGTATAATGAGGGGTGGAAAAAATATATAATTCTAATATTGGATTTAAACAATATTTTCCCCTCTCCCCTACACTTTTTAGCATTTACATTGATAAGCCAAAAAAGTGTTTAGAAAAAGCAAGTTGCATCGGTACAATCTTAGTTGTGATAGTTATCATCCACTGACTTTATGTTGATGATATTGTTCTTATGGAAAGACATATTTCTGCTCTTGATAAGAAATTAATAATGCTTAAAAAAAATCTCTAACATGGGTATGAATATTAACACTAACAAGACAAAAATCATGATTATAAAATCTAAGAATTTAGACACCTATGAAAATTTTATTTGCGATACTGAGAAATATAGAGGAAGTGACTTCTTCCAAGTATCTCGGAATTGATATTCATCACAAGCTCAATTGGAACTATAGAATTGAGAAAAGGATTAATTGATGGTGGAAAGCTTACTTTGGTCTTGAAAATAACCGAAAATCAACCAATTTGGTCATGTGGGATAAAAATAAGTTCCTCTTTGAAACTTTTTTTCATCCCTAATATCTTGTATGGTTGTGAAATATGGGAATGCGACATTTCTATAGAATCTGAAAGGAATATTGAGCAACTCTAGAAGACTCTTTATAACTTATAACCTCAAAATTAAAAGTAATGTGACTTATCCTATTATCTCATAGAAGTGGGTCTTTCCCCCATTGAGATAATTGGTATGACTAGGTACCTGATGCATAAGAATAATATAAATAACATGGGAAAGAACAGAATTCCTAAAATTGCTTTAAACTCAAGTCAAAACTGACTACGCCTTAAGTGGCGTTAGTGTAAAGATACCATGGTTTGGTTAAACCATTGGGGCATTAATGAAAACAACATTTTGCAAAACATTGATAATTTCAAAATAATTATTAATTCTAAGTTTAAAAATAAATTACGGTGTGAGTAAAATTTAGCGGTTAAGAGAAAATTAAGATACTATAAGGAGTTCATTAATTCTAACTAACTTGGAAGATCAAGAGTATCTCTCGGTAGTAACTAGCTCATGGAAGAAAATTAATATACCCAAGATCAAAATGAACTCTCATGGACTCCATATTGGAAAAGGGCATTGGTCTACTCCTAAAACTCCATGGGTAGAAAGGGTTTTCCATCTGTGTGATTCTATGAGCATTGAGGATGAAAATAAATTCCTTCCTTACACCCACATTAGAATTGAGTTTCATAGTATTTGATACAATACAAACATTTATAACCTCCTAACTTGCCCAAACTATTGTGATCTTGGAAATCTTCTTAGCAAGCTTTTTGAGCACAGGAATAAGATTTTAAAATAAAACAAGTATTATCCTTCTTAAGGTTTGATAGACCAAAGTTGCTCTCAATGGATGTTAATCATCATCATCATCATCATCAAAAGAATAGAAACATAAGAACTAAAATAAATAAGTAAACAAAATATTATAGTGGACATAAGAAGTAAAACCAAAAAAAATATTATAGTCGAGATAAGAATTAAAAAAAATAGAATGATTTAAATATTTAAAAATATAGCAGTTTCCATAAAAAATAACAACCATATTTAAATGGAATCTTAAATGTTATTCCAACAACAAAAATGCTACTGTAATTTGCTAAAATGCATCCATAATAATTGTTATATTTGATAAGTAACTATAAGTCCAAGGAAGAAGGGTCTTGAAGTTAAAAAAAATAAAATGTTAAACAAATAATATAGCCACATTAAAGCTAGAAATATAAGAAGTGACAAAAGGTATTATAGCCAACATAAAAGGTAGAAATATAAGTAATAAAAATATTATGGTGGGCATAAAAAGTAAAAAGTAAAGAAGTAAAAAAGAAGTAGAAACAAAAGAAGTAAAAAATATTATAGTTGTAACATCCCACAGGGTCTTCACTTAGTTAAACTATGACATAGTGTAATGTCCCCAAAAATTGAAAAAAAAAATTATAGGCTAGTAGAAAACTACCCAAAGCGGATCATTATTACTCCTGCGGAATTACATGCACTACTTAACTTTCAATCTCTTCAAAAACTATTCATACTGTCTTGTTAATCTCCTATACATTCAGTGATTATTAGTTTGTTTACTTCCTATGTCTTAATTATGTTATTTAAACTATTTGTACATCTTAGTTATTACTGTTGGTGAGTTAGTGAACTATATAGTTCATTGATTTACTTCTGCACATGTGTACTTCTATTTATTAAGTATAACTAACTCAACTTTGTTGATGGGAATAAAGTGGTCGAGTGGCGGGACTAGTTCTCCCATGACCATTTGAGAGGTAAGGTATTTCTTGGTTACGTACGCTTACTTAATTCAATTGAACTAAGGCACCTTTCTCTTTTGTTTACACAGTTCATTACTTGTGATGAGATTAGATGTATAGTGTGTTGACAGCCTTGGTCACCGATAACCTACTGCTAGTTATTACGCTGCCTATCGACTTGGTTTTTCAAACTTGGTAAGTGTCGTTATCGTCAATTTATCCATTACGGCTAAATTTCCTGTACATTGATTATTCTTGATTATGGTATTAAATTCGTCATTTTTAGATGTCATTAATATATTTTTGTGCTATGTATATTTTTACTATAAATTCTTTTTAACATTTCCTATGTTCTTTTATTGGCAGGTTATTAAGGGTTTGAGAGCAGAGATTTGGATTTGATCATCGGAAAGATTTACATGGCATACTTTGTATGCCATGGTTCTTAAGCCTAAACGCCTAAATACTATGGTATTAAACCCTTGGTATTAAAACCTAAGCTCTAAACCTATGTACTAAACCTTATCTACATTCCTAAGCAAAGGTCGTAAACTTGAACTAGCGCAACCTATGACTAAGTATTATGGTAATGTTGACATGGTGCAAGCCTTGTAATGTGATAACGTGGATGTTTAATATTTGGGGTGACATAGTATATGGTATGAACCATATATTACAGGGTTTAAGCAATGGTATGAAGGGTGGTGACATTCGATACATTGTAGCGAAACGTGACTATGGGAGTGGGTTTGATTAAACAATAATGGACTCCAACCTGGTGCATTTAATGCTCTTCATGAATCATGACAACCTTCCCTTAGGCTTGGCTCATGATATCTGTGCAATGTATTTGTCATTTGGGGGTTTCGTTGCTTGGCTCTGTGCAAAGATATGGCCATGGAGGCGACCTCATTCTTGTGAAGGTAAGCCCGCGTGAACTCTTAATCCTGCACATTATTTGGTTTACACTTTGGAAGTAATGGCATACTCCTCATCCCCATTAGTTGTTACTTGTAGGTGCTAAAGGAATGGAGGAGCAGCATGGCTACGACTCCATTGGCTCCAAGTGTTACAATCATGGTCATGGTAAGCCTATAAATCAAGCTTATGTTTGTTAACCTTCAATCATGTGGCAGAGCTACGTTTTTTCCTGGTTGTTTTGGTTGGGGTTTGATGTTGTAGCAAAATCGATTTCCCTTTGAGCTTGAATATAGACTTGGTTTATTTCTAATTATGAGGCATTATGTTGTGACTTGTTGCTTGGCCATTTGGCTCTGTGTAATATTATTTTGGTTATGAAACTTATTAACGTTTTTGTTGTTGGGATTTTAAAGCCATGGGTTGCACCATTGCAAGCAATGGTGCCATAGCCCACTCGCACCCTATGTAAAACCTTACTCTTGGCCTTCAATGGAGACTGTGTACAGACATTTGGAAACTCTATGTAATTATATGTAAGCGTTGGTTTTTATCATTTGCAAAGGTTTATGGTGTATGCGATTTCCTTCCTGCATTTTTATTTAACTCTATATTTTAAATGGGTTGGGGATTTTAAATGGACAGAGGCATACGCCTTACCAGATGCTCTGTGTGTAAATGCCATTGATTAGATTGATTAACAAATAATTCGATATCTTGACAGTGTGGGAAAAAGGCCATGCCATCAATGGCATGAGCCTTCCCACAGTGTTGCGATAGCTTTTCTTTTAAATTGTTTATGGTATTTGTTTTATGTGTATCATGGCATTTAGAGTAGAAATAGGTGGACAACGTGGGTGTAGGCCATGCCGTCAATGGCATGTTCCTTCCCACAGGATGCGATGGTGTAGAGTAGGGTTTAGAATGGTAGTGACTGTGTATTGTATTTAAAATATTATTTGCTCAAGGCCATGACTAATGTGAGCACTTGGGTGTTAGTGGTTTTCATGGTGGCTGAGGTATGCCAACCTGCGATGGAACTCGTTATTCTTAATGTAATTTGGACTCTGTAAATATTTTAAAGGGTTTAATTAAAAACCACATCCTGCATATGAATTCGTACAACGTGGCCTGTGTGAGAACGATTATAGGATTTGTTTTTTGTAGCTATAAATAATATGTCTAGGTTCTTTATTTGACATTGCCTTGGATCTTGACATCCATGGGAATCGATGTCGCGACCTCTGTTGGAAACGGTGTTTTTAATGTAATGTAATGTATTTTGATGAATAGCACAAGCTGGGATTGCGTCCCCACAGGTTCGATTCTTGCTTCTGTTTTAATAAATGGATTTATGTTATGATGTTGAATTATGTAAATTGGTTTATGGTTATGTAAAGGTGGATATTATATGGATTTTTAAAGATATAATGTATGTGAATTAGGGTTTTTTTAATATGGATGTTAAGACTATAGGTTTTATAGCAGATTCTTGAGAAGGACCACATGGATGGTCATGATATACCTCTGATTATTATTAATGTCGTTTTATTTATGTGGAATATTTTTAATGTAATTTGTTATATGATTACAGACCTTGAAAGGTCTTGGATGGATTAGTTAATTTTGTAAATGAATGCATATATAGAATTTTATAGAGATTTATACCTGATAGTTTATTTATATGTATATATAGTTATCTTATAAAATAATAGCTCTGGTTGCAAGTAATACCCTAAGGTATCTATATAGTATTTTTATTTCTTTAAACTTATTCCTATGGTTAAATCTACTATAATCTGAAACACATGTCTTTACTAACAAATGTAATATGTCAGTAGAGATATAAGTAATCGGTGAACAATTAAATAGCAGTTCTAGATTTACCTAATCTATAGTATAAATTTCTGAATATTAAAATGAATACAGAACACAAATTTTAAAGATGGGAACCTAGATATATACAGCTTATGATAATATTTCCAATCCTAGGAATATTGAAGAGAGATAAAGACCCTATCAAAATCTAGACAGAACATCAATTATCTAGGGTTAGTAAAATTTATAGAAGTTTTTACATAAAGCATCCTGCCTTTACCCTAGAAATGAACTTTGACATACAAAGAATTTGTACCTGTAATTTATCTTCCTGAAGCTCCTTTAATGGCTGAACTTGCACACTTTTCAAATAACCAGCATTATCAATTTAAGACAGATCTCACCTCTGATTTTGATGACCAAATCACTTAGGAACTACCACGTTCCTCCCAACTATGACCCGAAACTGTTCCTGGTTCTAATCCATATCCCCCCGAGCTGGACTCCAACATGCAAGTAGCTTAGAGCTCCTAAGGTAGGGTTTCCTATCTGGTATTCAGATTCTGAATCAGTCCTTATTTCCTTGCAGGAGAATGTTCTCCAAGAAAACACTTGAGAGAAAAAACAGGTAGAATAATAATTCTCCAAGAGAAAAATAAGAACCCCCAAGCCTTTTCTTGGATTGAGTCTTTATAGGCAGACTTTTCAGTCAAAGAGGCAATTAAATAAAAAAATCATTAATTTCCTTATTTAACACTTTTTTATTTACTGGGGTAATTTTCAATTCTTAACCCATGAACTTTTAACTAGATGCTAGTTAGTCTTTCATAGTTATTTCACTATTTATTAAATAATAAATAATAATTGGTGGAGCTTCCCTTCTTTCTTTATTAATTATATAATTAATCATAATTAATTCTTTATACATGCTATGTATAAAATACATAGTATTATAATATTTGTTAACATTCGTCTTCAGGAATCATGTATCATGATCCCTAGACTTAACGACACCTCTGTACGAAGCTCAAGTAGATAGATGGCTTAGGTCTACTAGGCTAGGAAACTCTAAACATCCTTGCATGTTGGATTTCCCTCGTGTAACGTGGTAGCTCTTTAGTATTTTGATGAGAATACAGAAATTTGAAATTTCATTTAATCACTTATAAATAAGTATGATGATGATCAATATTTTTCTCGAGTCCTTTTCACTCAAAAGTTATTAAATTCTTTTCAGTAACCCCTAGCGCTTACCAGATCCCATACTCAACTCCTATAGTAGGGAGTTACAAACATAGTGCAATTCCAGAGTGTTTGCTCAACACCAAATGCTAGGATGTACTTCTACGATACACCTAGGGATACAATGGCCAAAGATCTGATTCTCTAGAGCTTATGCTCAACATCAACATGGAATGCTTCAGAGCTTATGCCCAACATTTCCAATTATATTTTCATGTGTTCGAGAGCTTTATGCTGAACACAAATGTAAGTACTCATGTGCTCTAGAGCCTCTTGCTCAACACAAAACATCTCATTGATCATGTGCTTCAGGGTCCACGCCCAACACAAACATTTCATCAATCATGTGCTTCAGGGTCCACGCCCAACAAAAACATATATATACATATATATCATCAACAATTGGATTACGTCCAAATATACAAAACAAATCATCATGTTTATATGCAGTGGGGTCTTTGACCCAATATAAAATAAAAAATCATCATAATTATCATGATCAATAGGCCTATTCTATAAATGGTAGGTCCAAAATTTAGGACATTACACACAGTGCCTTTGTTCATGGGATATTATATAATTCCCTTAATTTCACTAGATATTAATAAATATCTACTAAAAGCCTTTTGTTGATCCCCCTCCAAATACATATTTCCAATTAAAAAGACCTTATTTTTAGTAAATATCCCTTATTTTTAACAGATACCCCTTTTTATACCCCCTAATACACATAAACCCCCTTATAGCCTACATCCCCCCCCCCCCCCCCCCCCCCCCCAAGATGTACAATATATTAACCCTATTATTCATAATTTTAAAACACCCCTTTATGAATGAACGTGGTAAGATATCGTGGCAACTAGGTGAAGACCCCGTGTAACATCCCCTCTTCTACTTTGATTCCTTTACAACATAGAATACAATGGTGTCAACGTAAAATTCGTAAGCATTCCATGATTTCTTAAGTTGTAATTTTATTTGGTATACTTAAGAAACTGAAGGTCTTGACTTGAGTGAAATATTGGGGCATGAATCTACTAGGGAGAGGGAGAATGGTTGGGAAGCCATGTGTGTGTGATGACATATGACATGTATGTACTTGGGGAACTGGTAAAAGGGTTGACAGTTAATTGTCACCTATTTTCGTAACATTTAATGGTCTAAATTTAATAATCAAGTTATAAGCTTAACATAAATCTCTTAAACATACTTAAGTGATATATATATATATATACTTTAAAAACATGTTTGTTACACATATGATTAGTAGTTTGAAAATGAACTCCTTGAGGTTAATTTATGAATATATGCAGAGAAATATGGAGTGTTTGACTCCATTTAATTCAAAGTATTGATGGTAGTCCTCAATTTGTAAGCGAAAGGGAATTAATCCATCTAAATCCGCATTAACTTCTTGTGGTTGAATTTAATGGTAATTAATAACCAAAATATGATATTATAACACATTTAACCAAGGTTGTTAGGGTTTTAATTATAGGTAAGGTGGAAACCTGAGATTCTTCTTGTTTCTTTTGCTCGGAAAGGAAAAGAGGAGTGTAGCTCTCTCTCTGGAGTAAACTCTGCGATAAGGGAGGGTGGAGCACTTTTTTATGGATAATATATGTGTAGTACTTTCCAAAATTTATAAACTCTTCTTCTCTAAGTTGATGTTTGAGAATTTTTTTATGGATAATACATCTGTAGTTCTTTTTATGGATAATATATGTGTAGTACTTTCCAGAATTTATGGATAATATATGCGATGTTTAAACCTTTTACTTCTAGTAGTTTCGTTGGCGGTAGAGAGGCCGACAATTACTGATTTAGATTATAGGAAAGTTAAGTTATGGGAATACCAAACCTTAATCTCAGGAAGGAGATTAAAATTTTACTTGAAAAAAAGAGGATGATCCCGAATGGAAAGCATCAAATTGAAATAACTTTGGGATATAGCCATTGAAGGAAATACCTACACAACTCTTACGATATAAGATGGAGAAGCTTCTTAGTTTTCTTTGTCATGTTTTGTGATTGAATATGTTAGCTCTCCTCTTTATATATATGATGTGCAGTTGTTTACCATTTCTATTGAACAAAAGAGACTTGTTTGTATTTTCTTCTCCAAAGTTGATTACCATATAGGTTGAGGGATGGGATGGCATGGTATATCCCTCTTTGTAAGAATTGGATCCAAAGACTTTATTTTAAAATTCTTTATGATAAGTTGAGAAAAGGTAAAATGGAGGTGGTATTATTATTATTATTATTATTGTTATTATTGTTATTATTGTTATTATTATTATTATTATTATTATTATTATTTTTTTTTTCTTCTTCTCCTTGTTATTTTGATGAAGTACGTTGGCAAGGTTGGTCTTATGATTATGAAAACCAATGCGGTTGGTTTTAAGCATTCATTCCCGAATATTTTGGAGGGTTTAGCCTCTCGGTGATGAGAGCTAACAATATTTTTATTTCTTATGTTGAAAGGTCTCTTGATGAGAACCTTTCCCTTGTCACGTTACATACACTGCTTAGGTTTCTTTCATATCTGTGTTGAGTTATCCCAGAGGGAACCAAGAAGTGAGCCTGCTCTTTATGAAATTTGTCTCCCATTAAAAAGGAATGGTAACCACATTAATATTAATGAGCAGGGATAATTTTAGGGGCTCAATTTATCCCATGGGTTGTTTTTAGGGGTTTTTCTTCAAAAAACGATTCGCCATTTTGCATTTTTTGAAGCCCTATTTCGCCCAATTTTGATGGGGTAAACTTTTTTCACCCTAAAAATTGCCAAATTATTATATAAATGATATAAAATCCTTGGAATTAAAATATTTTTTGAAAAATATAGCCAAACATTTTATAGTTGGTGTTTTAAGAATTGGTAAGATTCGCCAACATTTATACACTTTCAAATAGGTATGGTTCCATAAAATCATCCCTATTAATGAGTAAAAAACATGTACAATGTTATGGCATTTTTAGAGGAGAAAATGTTATCCTCATCTTGCTTGATCAATGGTATTTTAATGATCAAATTATTATAACACTCAGAATCATCGTGATCAAATTATTATAGCTCTAAGAATCATCAGGCTTGAAAGATTCTACTTTATATTACATTCACTTGTGTAATATTTAAGGATTACATGTAGCTTCTTGGCCATTTTTTTTGTAGTGTGGTATGTTATAAGTATTTGAGATTCTTACCACTTTTTTTATATTAATTGTGTTTGGTATTTTGACCATTTTTGTTATAGTATTGGTGTAACATATGTTTTGGTCAAGAAGGGGAATTTTCTTAGTCACTTGAGTGTGTAAGTATTAAATTTGACACATTTCCTACAAAGAGAATAAGAAGAGAGTCTAGCCCTTGAGGGTGGTGATATAATAATATAATTATCTTTATGCAAACATTAGATTGTATTATGTGGGTTATTGTGCAACTATGATAAAATTTATGGTGAAATTCATGGGGTATAAGTTTTAATGTTAGAGTGATTGTCTAATGCTTCCAAGAGTAACTATAAATGGAGATTCAATATTTTAACTAAGATTTATAAGCTTGGTAATGATAATTCCTAATATCTCTATCCCTAGTGGATTCGTGTCCAGCTCAGGGGTGGCCTCTCGGTGGAAGACATTCAAGACAAAGAGCCAGTTGGTTGGGAGGAAAGTCAAAGTCAAAATTTGAGTCGCATTTACCTAGGTTCAATTAAATACTTTGTTGTTGTAAAGTAATTATTAATCCCTAGGATACATAAGAACTATTTGATTCACATGTATCATTTGATGAATATGTTCATGTCAATAGATGAATGAATAACTCAACTTGAAAATGATTGACATAATGTAGTAATGCTCATAGTGTGATCTTGAATGTCTATGAATGGAAAATTTGGTTTGTGATAACTCCCGTTGATTGGTATCTTACATTTTATTCGACATGATTATACTATACTTTCCTTTATAGTAATAAGTCCTTGAAAGATTACAAGTAGTCACTCTCGTTTAGGATGGTTATATAATATATCATATTTTAATTATAGAAGCTTTAAATATAAATGTTTAGATAATAGTAATATGCAATGTTCCATTCATAAGTTCATGGAGTTAAGCTTAAGTTTTTCTTTACTAAATAGCTACATGGAAAGTAACTTATTGTGATGTATTTTTTTTAAACATATTAAAAACAATAGCTATATGTGATAGAAGTGTTTATCATATTGTAAAGAAGGGCATTTTAATTTTAAATAGTGTTAATAACTCTTTTACTTATTAATTCATATTAATTCATACCTTAAAGGAAAACTATGTTATTATTAGAGATTTTTTCCTTTATAAAAAGGGGTTGTGTTGTACTTATGACGTTTAATATTCATTAAGATTAAAATGATTGAATATTTAAAATGAAGTTAAAGAAAATTTTTACATTATAAGGTGGAAAATTGGGTGTGTTACAATATTAGGCATAAGAAGTAGAAAAATAAAAATAAAAAATTAAGAATGTTATGACATACATAAAAATAAATAAATAAAATTAAAATTAAGAATCAAAAGATAAATTGATTTAAAGATTTAAAATTGTACTAAGTTAAATTCAGTGGCTATAAAAAAATACAACATATTTCAAGAAAAATGCAACCATATTAAATTGCAACCTTAATTGGTATTTCAAGGACAAAAATACAGCCATAATAATAGTTATATTTGGCAGCTAACTATAATTCCAAGAAAAAAGGGATTTGAAGTAAAAAAAAATGTAAAAAAAATAATATAGCCAGCATTAAAGCTAGAAATATGAGAAGTAAAAAAATAAAGAAGTAAAAAAAATAGTATAGCTAATATAAAAGGTAGAAACATAAGAGGTAGGAAAAAAGTAGTAAAAAAAATATTATAACGAACATAAAAAGTAAAAAAAAATAGAAATAAAAACTAGATCCTAAATTGAGCTCCTATAAAACCATTTGCATTACCATTAAAATAATAACATTGACAAACCCAAACTCATGTGCAACAATAATTCAAATGTATCTACCTTAAACATTCATCAAATATGTTTTCAAGTAATAACAATGGCAAGTAGTATTCAATACAAAATTACCATCCAAATAAAGATGTCAATCGACAATCAATCACACATATATAACATACTTTATTAGTTGTAATGAAGCAATCAACAATGAATGACTCAATTTTGTAGAGACTATATTAGTTGTAGAGACTATATTTCCTTTTGTTGTATCTCTCTTAGAATGTAGCCACGAACGAAAAGTTTATATATATATATATATATATGTATGTATGTATGTATGTATGTATGTATGTATGTATGTATGTATGTATGTATGTATGTATGTATGTATGGGGTGGATTGATATCAATTATATCAATACAAATTCAGAAAGATTAAGCCAGTGCAAAAGGGCATCCAAATAAAGGGAACAATCTTGCTCTTGAATCATTAAGGTTTGACATGTTTTGAACTATTGAGGTTTGATTTGTCCCTTATTGAGTGTGTATTTCAAGAATAATATTTACCATATAAAAGGTTAATTTACAACCCTTAATAGCCATAAATATATGAGTGGTTTTCCCACGACATGGATTCCATGCCCATAAATATATGAGTGTTTTTTCCATGACATGGATGCCATATAATATAACAATACATATTAGAAGACAAATAATTTTAGAATTTTAGAAAAAATAATGTTAATAAAATTACAAAATAATAATGTTACTTTATAAAGATTTCAAATTTACATAACATCACAAAGCATGCTTAGAGTAATTGTGTAAATATTGCTTAATTGGTTAAAATGACATGTAATTTTTGCATATTAGAGCATTGTCTATGTCTTCTAGCATAGAATGGATGTAGGTTGATATCACTCTCTGCATTTTACACTACATAATTTTTAGTTAAAATCTTAATAAACCTTTAGATTGCATTAATTTCACAATCTATAGTTACATGTACATTCTCCTTATAGTTGTTGTCTAATTAATATTTAAGTTGCATTGTTTTCAACAATGCATCAGATTATTACATTTTCTTAAAAACCATATGTTGCATTGTTTTTAGTCATAGAAAAAATCAATACTATGTGTTATAATTTCTAAAATTTCCCTAGGTTGCATCGTTTTCAATAGACTTGTGTATATTCTCTTTACCATGCATTAAATTTTTCATTATATCTTTCCCACAATGCATTGATTTCTATATCATTATATCAATCTCTTCATTTTCCACTACAAAATTTCCAGTTAAGATCTAAATAAAGCTATAGGTTGCATTGATTTCACAATCAACAATTACATGTACATTCTCCTTAAAGTTGTTGTATATTTAACATTTATGTTACATTGTTTTCAGTAACACACTGTTGCAAATAATTAATTCTAGATTATTAACTTTTCTTAAAAAGTCTATGTTGCATTGTTTTTAGAAATAGAAAAATTCAAAAAAATGTCTACTCTAATTTTTTTAACTTTCGTATGTTGCATTGTTTTCAACAAACTTATGTATATTATCTTTACCATGCATTAAATATTGCATTATGTATTTCCTGCACTGTATTGATTTTTGTATCATGCTCTTTAGATCTCAAATTCGGTAGGATCACCTTAGAAGACAAATTGAAATTTAATTCCTGATATTATCATTAGGTTTTTACATAAGTAAAGTAGTTGTAATAGAAACTAAATAATAGCTTACACTTCTCCTATAAGTCATTGATTTACGTAAGTTTTTTTTAACATTTTTAGATTGTTGAATTGATTATATACTATGCACGCCCATCCTTTAGGAATGGTATATATTTTAGATAAGAATATGATTTGTTAGAAATTATGGTGTTAGATGATGGTTGCTTGACTATTGAAAATTAATTTAAATATAAATCCCTATGTTTTTTTTGACAGAAGCATAGGGGTAGATTATATTAGTGCCGGTATTTAGCTACCGAAAGCTTGATACATAGATATTCAGCTACAAATATGCCGAGCCAGATCGGCTTCGTGTCATTATATCTGTCCGATGTTGGATGGGTTTTTTTTTTTTTTTGTTACGGTCTGCCATTCGCTGCTTTGGCCTTGCTCGTGGTTTCCCGTCTGGCCTTGTGTTTCTTCAGCATCGGCAATATCAGCCCATTTTGAGACTCCCTGGGTTGGCTTTGGCGACGTGGGCAGAGGTATTTCTACTGGGTCTGTTCTCTGAGCAAGTTCTTTGGGGGCGGAATCGGCTTCCTCTTCTGGTGCCGGGGTCTTCCTTTCAACTTGCTTCTCCGAAGGTGCTTCTTTCCACCAAGTGGGCCTTTGGCTTCGGGGCAATCTTCTTTTTCCTGATGATTTCTCACAGTTACGGGCTATATGCCCTGTTTCAAAGCAGACCCTGCATCTGAAGCAGAGATTCTCGTAATCGATCTTCTGGGTCCAAGAGTAGCCCTTGCCGAGGAGATTGATTTCTGCTGGGAATCCATTTTTGAAGTCCATTTCTACACAGATCCTTGCAAACGTGGTTCGGTCTATACTCTCATCTGGACAATTGCAAAGAAATTTCCCGAGACCGTTTCCAATAGACTCAAGAGATTTTCCCTCCCAGAAATGCAGGGGAAGAGAAGGGAGTCTCACCCAGACCGGAGCGGTGGAGATGGAGGCCGTGGATGGGTTAAAGTCAGGGGTCCATGGCTTCATGGACAGCCCTGCTCTGCCCCAGAACCACGGCCCGGAGCTAGAAACCTTGAATCTATCAGCATTGGAATCAAAAATAGCCACGAAGAAACCCTTGGCACAAGGGAAAGCAACAATCTCACCATCAACAAGAGGAGACCAAGCAGAAGAGATCCAGGATCGGAGATCTTCCAGGCTAGGCCAGAAGCCATTGAATCTGCAAACCAACGAAGTCTTGCTTAACTCAGAAGCAAACTCCAGGGCTTCATCCGGCATCTGGATGGATATCGCTGGGGCTTCCGGAATGGCAGCGGGCAAAACAGAGGACTCCCCCCGACTAGAGGCCACTTCTTTGAAAGAAGGGCAGACCCTTCGTTGAGAGGCCTGAGAGTTGCCAAGAGAGAAAACCGGATCTGAAGGAGGAGGGCCAGCGCTGATCGGGGCAGCCACGGAGTTCATGGCGGCTGCAACAACAATCGGAGGGCGAGATGGAGGCCGCAAGGGCGATCTGGAGGGCGATCTGGAGGCGGATGGCGAACTGGAGGGCGATTTGGAGGCCGCCATGGCAAAGGCCACGCTGGGATGTGCCGCGAGGGTGGACTGGAGCCGTGAGAGTGCTGGAGGGGCGGCAGGAGGCCGAAGCCCTCAGCAAACCTAGACGCGAGCTTCAAACGCCGTGAGCAATATAAATACCTATGTTACATTCTTTTTAGACAGTTATAAATTCTCAATTTAAAGAAAAAAAAGAAAGAAGAAACATTAAATTTGATTGCTATAAGAAACCTCCTACAATGAAAATGCACGATATAACAGAAATAGAAGAACACATAAATACTTTTATTGATCATGGGGCACTTCAAGGGGGAAACCTCCTTTGAGCAATATCAATACAAATAACTTTTGGATTCCTTCCTTGGACTAGAAACGTAATTATATACTAAGTCTAATATAAACAACTATTACTCCCCACGAATGTGGGATAATACAATATACTCATGGGACGAATTACAAAGCATATGCGTCCAACAACAATATACTAACAAAGTAAAGAGAAGGGTTGACACAAGTTCCTAACATCCACTCCCTCTTAGAAAATATTTGTCCTCAAAGCTTTAGATGTGGAAAGTTTCGATCCATCTAAAGGACTTGTTCTCATGCAGCATCCTTTGGTTGCATGCTATGCCACTGCATTGATACCTCTGTAATGGATCGAGAGAGAAGATGATGAGTGTGCCTAATGAGGATGGCCTCTAGCTCCAAAATGATGGATCCTTAATTATACAATGTTGGTAAAATATTTCGTACAATCATGTTGGTTCCAATAAATTTATTAAGACAAGAGACATGAAATACTGGGTGAATGTGAGAAGAAGGAGGAAGTTTCAATTTATAAGAAAATGAGCCCAACCTTCTCAAGAACCTTATATGGCCCACATAAATTTGAATCCATCTTATGACTCCCTTTGAGTTGAAAGGAGGATTTGTTGTAAGGTTATAGATGAATAAAACCCATATCACGGACTTGAAAAATGCGCTTAGAATGATGTTGTTCGGCTTGTGGTTTCATTCAGTTTCTTTCCATGTGAACATTGTCCTATAAAATGTGAATATTATGATCTCATTTTCGGAGAACCCTGTCAACTGCCTGAACTTGTGAATTGTTGTCGGTGTATGGAAGGAGCACTGGCATTTCCTGACCATACACTACTTCATATGGATTCATTTTATATGTAGTTTGGTAGGAGGTATTGTACCACCATTCAGTGAGAGGGAGCCACTTTTCCCATAGATGTTGTCATTTAGAGGTGAAGCAACAAAGATAAACTTCCAAACATTTGTTGATAACTTCATTCTAACCATATGTTTGTGGGTGATACCTAAAAATCATCTTCAGTTTGTTGCTATTGTGGTGAAATAGTTCTTTCCAAAAGTTACTTATGAAAGTTTCATCATGATTTGAGACAATGGAAGAAGGTATTCGATGAAGGTGTAATATCTGGTCCATGAAATTTTTTGTGATTGAGGATGTGGTATATGGAGGGATGAGGGCACAAAAATGACTATATTTGGAGAGGCGATCAACCTTAACTAATATCATTATTTTCCCTTCATATTTAAGGATCCCTTCAATGAAATCCATTGAAATATATGTCAAAATATGTGTAGGGATGGAAAAGGGTTCGAGAAATATCGAAAGGAGTGTCGTTTCACTCTTATGGCCCTGACAAGTATCACATTCAACCACCACCTGTTGAATTATCCTTTTCATTCCCTTCCAAAAGAAGTTACGGTGTGCTTGCGCATACGTTTTGAGGAACCCAAAGTTCCCTGTTGATGGCAAAGCATGGATTTCATAGTAGACATCCTGTTGAAGATCTATTTTATGGGTAAGCATTAGACAACCATTGTATCTTAGAGAAGAACCATCCCAAGCATAATGCAGAACAAAAAAAGGGTTATTTTCCAACTATTGGATGATCTCAGATAATGAAGGGTCATTAACATAGCCTTGTTGAACATATTGCAACCAATTTGGAATAGACATATAAATAGCTTAAAGAGAAATGTGGTCAGAAAATGTGCGAGAAAGAGAATACACCACAATATTGTCCTTACCCAAAATTTGTTGTAGATCCAAGGAAATAGTGGACACTATTAATTGTTCCATCTAAATCAAATGGAGTTGAGAAATGACACCATGTGAATTATTCTTAAGCATATTTTCCATATGATGTGAATTAATGATGCTAAGAGACCCTGGATGTAAGCTCTTCTATGTGTGTGTTTTCCCATTTACTAAAAACCGCATCCAAAGTTCAGCAAAACCCAAAAAGATGGGTCGAAGTGTGTGTAACCATTGAGTACTCAAAACCAAATCACATCCTCCTAAGGGAAAGCAAATCATGTTGGAATGCAAGTTATAATATCCAATAGATATATGAACATTGTGACACTTCCCATTGCATGGTAAACTACTCCCATTGAGAATCACGAATTCAAAGATGGAGTAAGGCTAGACAAAAAAATCATCATGTTTGGTAATTTGAGGGTCAATGAAGTTATCGGTGCTATCAGGATCAAGGACTATTGTAAGAGTGATATTCTTGAATAATCCCTTTAACCACATGGTTTGTATGGTGGTTAATCTAGCTAATGCATGGATATATATCTCTGGGTGATTTTTCTGAGAAGGAGGGTCAACAAGTGGTTGTTGAATGTCAACCTGATCATCTAGTAGATATTTAACATCTTCAAAATTTTCAAAGTGAAGGTAGAGAATCCACATCCAAGAGCTATATTTTTTTCTTAGCACATCTATGTCCTCGGGTGAATTTCTTATCACAATTATAACAAAGCCCTTTTTCTCTACATGCCCGCATGTAATGTTCCCAAAAATTGAAAATAAAAAAAATTATAGGCTACTGAAAACTACCCAAAGGGGATCATTATTACTCATGCAGAATTACATGTGCTACTTATACTTTCGATCTCTGCCAAAACTGCCCATAATGTTTTGTTAATCCCTTATTCATTCAATGATTATTAGTTCGTTTAGTTCTTATGTCTTAATTCTGTTATTTAAACTATTTATACATCTTAGTTATTAATGTTGGGGAATTAATTAATTGTATAGATCATTGTTTTACTCCTACACATGTTTACTTTGTTTGTTTAATAAAAAATAACTTAACTTTGTTGATGGGAACAAAGTGGTGGAGTGGCGGGACTTGTTCTCCCATGACGATCTGAGAGGTAAGGTATTACTTGGTTACACAGGGTTACTTAGTTCAATCAAACTAAGGCACCTCTTTTATTTACTTACGTAGTTCATTACTTTGCAACGGGATCTGGTGTAAAGTTTGTTGACTATCTTGATCCTAGAGGACCTGTTTCTAGTTGTTATGTTGCTTATCGACTGGTTTTATAACTTGGTAAGTGTCCTTATCATTAATGTAGCTACTACAGCTAAATTTCATGTATATTAATTATTTTTCGTTATGTTTTAAATTCATTAGTCCATATGTCATTAATACATTTTACTTTCTAAGTATATTCTTACTATACCTATTAACAACTCTTATGTCCTTTTATTAACATGTTATTATATTGGTTTAAGAGTAGACCTTTGGATTTTTATAGTCAGAGATGTTATCATGGCATACTTTGTATGCCATGGTTCTTAAGCATAAATACCTTGTTACTAAGGGATTAAAACCCTAAGTTCTAAACCTATGGTATACACATTATCTAAATACTTTAAGCATAGGTTCTTTGGCTTTGGACTAGGGCATCCTATGGACTATGTATTATTGTAATTCTATCATAATGCAAACTTGTAATATGGTAATGTGTGATAGAGTTTGGGTGGCGACATAACATATAGTTACGCCATGTGTTACATGGGTTTAAGCTTTTGCATGGCGAATGAAACCTATGATAATGCAACAAAGTTGAACTATGGAAGAGTGGGTTTGAAATTTCAATAGTGGTTACCACTCGTGCATTTAATGTTCTTGATAATTGTGGCAGCCCCAAGCTTAGGGCTTGGATCACGACTCAGTTTAGTCATTTCGTTAGGGTCTATGGAGAAAAGGAGTCTTGACTCTGTCCTGCGAAGGAGACTACACCCTAGAGATGAAGGTAATATTCTTCTGGTTTCATGACTGCATTTTATGCTTGGTTCCATGGCTCTTTCGTAGTTAAACTTCTCAACCCTGTCATGTTTGGTTGTGGTTGCAGTTGGCAAAGTAACAATGGTAGGGTGGTTCCATACTTCGTTGTAGCTCCAATGTGTGCGGCGATTGAGGCCACAGTAAGCCTGCCATTCAATCTTATGCTTGTCACCTTTCAGCCCTACGGCAGATCTAAGTTTCGACTGGTTGTTGGTTGGGGTTTTATGCTGTAGCGATTTCGATTTTTCCTTCGGGCTTATGATTATAGACTTGGGTTTTAAATGTTGAGGGGTTATGCCATGAATCAATTCTTAGGCCATTCGGATCTGTGTAATTTCATTTTAGTTATGTAAATCATTATTTTTGGTTTTGGGCTTTGTATTCATGGGATGCACCATTGCTTGCAATGGTTCCATAGCCCATTGGCACGCCTGTGTAAACCTCGTTTTCGACCTTTAATGGTGACTGTGTACCAGACTTGGGATATCTGTGTAAATAGATATATGTATTTTTTTTATATAATGGTAATGGTTAACTTCATATATTGTGTATACAATTTCCTTTTGCATTTTTATTGAGCACTATATTTAAATGAAGTTGGGGTTTTAAAAGTAGAGGAATCCGCCTAATCGAATTCTCTATGTGTAATGCCAATGATTGACTTGGACATTGTAATATTTTGTTAGCGTGGGTAAAGGCCATGCCATAAATGGTATGAGCCTTTCCCGTAGTGCTGTGATAGCTTGTATATTATTTGTTTATGGTATTTGGTTCTTATGTAAATTGGACTGTGGAAATCCATGGGTTGGAAAACAACGGTGGCCAATGCTTACAGTAGGTTTATATTTTAATGGACTGTGTATTAAAAATGTTATTGGTCGATTCTGTGTTGTAGCTTGGGTCTTACGACCTCACTGCTAGAGTGTGCATCGTTATTTATATGGCATTTGATGTGTTTGTAATTATAGCCCACATGCTTAGTGTATACTGTGGCCTGTGTAGAGATATAAACAATGGATTTATATAAAATATTGATTCATGTTCAATTCGTTATGATATGTCTTTTATTTGTTTTGAGAACCAGTCGTAAGGTTATACGATTTAGATTTTTGTTTACTATATTATACTATGGTTTTTATTAGTGTTTTTGCCTTGGGTTTAGAACATCCATGGGATTTGATGTCGTGACCTCTGTTGGCATAAAAAGGATTTTTAATTATTAGTTGTTTAATATTATATGATTAATATAGCTTAAATAGCAATGTGGATTTCTTTTAGAAGTACATAGATTTTGTATTGGACCACATGGATTGTAACGTCCCCGACCCTCCGACTGACGAAGAGGACGCTACCAAACCATCATAAACCTCTGGGAAACTAGCCCCATGAGTAAGAACATGCATATAAAGCTGAAATAAAATGCTTAAGACATAAAATATGCTAAGATGCATAAAA
Organism: Pseudotsuga menziesii; assembly: GCA_001517045.1. Lineage (NCBI taxonomy): Eukaryota > Viridiplantae > Streptophyta > Pinopsida > Pinales > Pinaceae > Pseudotsuga > Pseudotsuga menziesii. The sequence continues at coordinate 97,211 of LPNX010239313.1, read as the reverse complement.
CATACATGGATGCGTAGTTACTCAACATATGACAAAAGAAACATATACATTCTAGGATCAACATGTCCATCATGATTCATTAGACATTAGGTAGTAAAAGTAAATGCAGATGCAAAATGGACAAGAACACTTATCTTATAAATATCTTGTCCTGTAACCATCTACATCGCTACAACATTCCACCCAACCATAGGCTAGCGTGCTCATCAATCTCTCAGCAACACTGCCACCCCTGAGCTGGGCATGATTCCCTAAGGATTAAGGGTCAACGTAGGCTTACACATAGCCAAGGTTACACAAAATAGCCAAGTCAACACAGCTGGGTTTTTCAAGCCATGAAGGAGCTAGGAAAGGCTAAATGCTAAGCCGCTAGTCTCAATGAAGAACTAAGGATGCCTACATCAGAGCTAACATGACTTCTAAGACATCCACACACCCAACACTAGGAATCAGTCCTTTCTTTGCCTCGCAATCCCTCAGGCCCTAACTTCCCTTTGCAATACTCTTCAAGGGTTGTGGAGAAGAAATCCAGTAGTCTAATTCTATCTGAGTGGCTCCCAACACCAAGTTTATCAAGCATACCCAGCCTCTAATCCTGCTCTAAATAGTTCAAATACCAACGACTGCATACCCATGGTAAAACAAGCTATTCACAGCTGGGATAGGGGAAGCCAAATCCTGAGTCGTTCTTGGCCCTATCATGGCCAAAATGACAAAATGTGAAATACAATAGCTCAAAACCTGAAAGAAACCACAGCCATGAACAATGGAGGGAAAACCATAGAAACTACCAAATCAAGGAAGAACCATAGTCCCAACTCAACAATGGAGTGAGAAAAACATCACACAGTCCCAAAACGGGAGAGAAGTTTGATTCTCAATCCTGGGTAGGAGAAAAACAGGTATGCAGACCACAAATCCATGAAGGTAACACACATACACATAGTCTGATAATACAAAAAGGGAAAATTGATCATCTTCACAGGCCAGGGAAAGAACATAGCCCCATCTCTCCGTGAAGAACCATGGATACCAGTAATCGATGAGAGAAGGGAGAACAGAACCGACCTCTGCATGCGTGAGATGGTCAAGACAAAAAACATGAGTGAAAGAGTGGAGAGAGTGGTAGCCATCCCCATTCCCTCCACCTGAGGAATAATGCACTTGCTGGTGGAGTGTACGCGGGGCAAAGACTAGTAGTCCTACCACCCACTACTCCCTCGCCATAACTGCTCCCAACTAATTGAAAAACAGAGGTTTAGTGGGTGATCAACACATGGAAAACTTCCAATGGCTTCCATGGTTTACACAAACCCCCCTTAACCTTAGGAATCATGTCATTTTCATTTAACGTTGCACCATCATAGGTGGCTGTAGGTTTATTTTAATTAATGTGCATATTTACATGATGCCAAAACTATAATGTGTCGGATAGCATGATATACCATCGGCAATAATCCATATTGCCGAGACATAACAGAGCCAAATCAATGGTGGGATTTTTCCTTTAGCTCCACACCACGATTAGTTACAATATATACAGCATGTACCTTTTAATGCAAACGGGTTCAAAACCGAGACATTACATGGATGGTCACGATATCTTCTCTGTTTGGATATTTATGATGATATTTATTTTAAATGGAATTGTTTAATTATTATTTTATATTTATCATCGAATACCTTGAAAGGTCTTAGATGAGTTATTTAATTTCAGAATTAAATGTATAGATAGTTTTCATATATGTTTATACGTTATGGCCTTATCTGTACATACATACATACATACATACATACATACATATATAGTAGTTATGTTTGTAAATAATACCCTAAGGTATCTATTTAGTATATTTATTTCTTCAAACTTACTCCTATGATTAAATATACTATAATCTGAAACATGTATCTACTCACAAATGTAATATGTCAATAAAGATATAAATAATAGGTGATCATTGAATAGCAGGTCTAGATTTACCTAGTTTACAATAATAATTTCTGAATATTGAATGAATACAGAAACAAACTTTAGAGATGAAATCCTAGATATATATAGCCTGTGATAATATTTACAACCCTAAGGAGTACTTGAAGAGAATACAAACCCTAGCACAACCTAGGAAGAACTTCAATTACATAGGGTTATTAAATACATCAAAAAATTCATCTAACATATTCATTATATAATATAGAAGATAGCATGGACAGTCCAGGGTTAGATTTTAAGAAAAAGTAAACTTAGTAAATATGGACAGAACCATCATTCCCAGAGTTAAAATATATAAAAGAATTTATATAAAGAAGTGATTATTTTACCCTAGAAATGAACTTGACATACTAAGAACTCATACCTGTAATTTTTTTCTTCGTGAAGCTCCTTTAATAGCTGAACCTACACACTTTTTAAATAACCAGCATTATCAATTTAAGACATATCTGACCTCTGATTTTGATGATCAAATCACTTGGGAACTACCACGTTCCTCCCAACCATGGCCCGAAATCGTTCCTGGTTCTAATCTAGATCCCCCCAAGATGGAAACCAACATGCAAGTACCTTAAATCTCCTAAGGTAGGGTTTCCTAACTGGTATCCAGTTATGAATAAATCCTCTTTCTCTTGCAGGAGAAAATTCTCCAGGAAAAGACTTGAGAGAAAAAACCAGCAAAATAATAATTCTCCCAGATAAAAAATCATAACCCCAACCTTTCCTTGGCTTGATTCTTTATAGACAAACTTTTCGATCAAAGGGGTAGTTAAATCAAGAAATCCTTTATTTCTTGATTTAACCCTTTTTAATTTACTGGGGTAATTTTCAATTCTTACAATACGAACTTTTAACTAGTTCCTAGTTAGTCTTTCATAGATATTTCACTATTTATTAATCCTTTAGTAATAAATAATAATTGCTGGAGCTTCTCTTCTTTCTTTATTCAACTATATAATTAACCATAATTAATTATTTATACATACTATGTATAAAATACATAGTATTAAAATACTTGTTAACAATTGTGTTCGGGCATCATGTATCATGATTCCTAGACTTAGCGACACTTATTTATGAAGGTCAATTAGATAGATGGATCGGGTCTACTAGGCTAGGAAACTCTAAACATCCTTGCATGTTGGATTTCCCTCGTATAATGTGGTAATTCTTTAGTACTTGATGAGAATACAGAAATTCAAAATTTCATTTAATCACTTAAGAATAAGTAAGATGAGATCAATATTATTGTCGAGTCGTTTTCACTTGGAGGTGATTTTAATCTTTTTAGTAACCCCTAGCGCTTACCAGAGCCCATACTCAACACTTATAACAAGGAGTTACAAACATTGTGCAATTCTAGATCTCTTGCTCAACACTAAATGCTAGGATGTACTTGTATGATACACCTAGGGATACAATGGCTAAGGATCTGATGCTCCAGAGCTTATGCTCAACATCACCATGGAGTTCTCCAGAGCTTATGCCCAACATTTCCAATTATATTTTCATGTGTTCCAGAGCTTTATGCTCAACACAAATTTAAGTACTCACACCAAAACATCTCATCGATCATGTGCTGCAGGGTCCATGCTCAACACAAAATATTTTATCAATCATGTGCTTGAGGGTCCACGCCCAACACAACCAACATATATATCATCAACAATTGGATTATGGCCAATATACAAAGAAAATCATCATGTTCATATGCACTTGGGTATTTTACCCAATAAAAAAAAAATAAAACATCAATATAATCATCATGATCAATAGGCTCATGCCTCTAAATGGTAGGTCCAAAATTCAGGATATTACATCCCTCCCCACTTAGTACAACACCATCCCTATCGCTCTAGCGACTCTAAATGATATCATGAAACAAGACGGGGTAAGCCTTTCTCATGGTGCCCTCATTCTCCCAGGTAGACTCATCTACCTCAAAGTGCTTCCACTGCACTTTCAATTGGACTACAATGTGCTTTTGAAGCTACACTTCTCTCTTGTCCAATATATGGAAAGGATTAGGGGCAAATTTCCCCTGGGGTTCCACCTGTAATAATGACCAATCAATGACATGCTTAGCATCATAAACATATTTATTTAATAAAGATGCATGGAAAACATTATGAACTCTTACATGCCCAGGTAATGCTAGTTCATAAGCCACTAGTCCTTTCTTGGCCAGAATTTCAAAAGGTCCACAAAATATAGGTGCTAACTTACCACACCTACCGAAGCTCAACGAGCTCCATTTTGCTTTCACTTTCAAGTAGACATGCTCACCTACTTGATAGTCTTTATATTTTCTTTTCTTATCCACATAAATTTTCTGACGGTCTTGTGCCTCTTTAAGGTTTCCCTGGACCTTGGTAACTAACTGTTCCAAGTACAATAATAGGTTAGTCCCTAACATGAGCCAATCCACTGGACTGTCCCAAGTAACTAGGGTCCTACACTTCCGTCCATATAGTACCTCGAAAGAACTCATCTTAGCGGAAGCTTGATACCCATTGTTATATGAAAACTTTGCAAGTTGTAGATAGTCCTCCCACTTGGTGGGGTTCTTCATGACATACATTCGAAGCATGTCTTCAAAAGTTTGGTTTACTCTTTCAGTCTACCCGTCTGTCTGCGGGTGATAAGCAGTACGAAAGTTCAGCTGCATCTCTAATCCAGAGAATAAAGATCTCCAAAAGTTTCTTGTAAACTTAACATCTCGATCTGAGACAATTGATTTGGGTATCCCATACAATCTAAATATCTCTTTTATGAAGATATCGGTAATGTTCATGGCCTTATAGGTTGATTTTATGGGAATGAAGTGTGTTGCCTTTGACAGCTTGTCAATGACTACGAAGATAGAATCATTTTGCTTCTTTCTTTTCAGTAAGCCAGTAATAAAATCCATACTGATAACCTCCCAGTTCCATTTCGGAATGGGAAATGGCTGTAGCAATCCTGAAGGATGGTGGTGCTCAGCTTTAAATAGCTAGAATTCCTGACATTTTGTAATAAACATTGCAATGTTGGCTTTTAACTTAGGCTAGAAAAAGTGTCTCTTGAGGGTAGATATCATCTTTTGATATCCTGGGTTCCCTGAGTAGGGTTCCCTATGAAATTCCATGACGATGTTGGACTGAATGTACCCTCTATCCGGAACATACAATATATCCTTGGACCATAGTAGTCCAGAGTCATCCACCTTGTATTCCTTCTGTTGTTGAAACAATCGGTCCTCTTGGACCTTCTTGAGGATTTCCACATAGAACGGGTCAACCTTGTTGGCCATTCTAATCTTCTCATGCAAATCTGCATTAGTTTGAATTAGGGTCACCTCATATATCATATGAGTTCGTCTACTCAAAGCATCAACAAATTTGTTCTCATTGCCCTTAATATGCTTTAGTTCAAAGTGATACTCACTCAAGAAATCCAACCATCTGGCTTGCCTCGCATTCACATTGGGTTGATAGAATAAATATTTTAGACTCATATTGTCAGTATTTAGAAGGGACTTCCTCCACATGAGGTAGTGCCTCCACATGTTTAGAGTGTGGATAATGGTTGCTAACTCAAGATCATGCTTAGGTTACTTTTGTTCATGTTCTTTCAACTTCCATGATTCGTAACAAATCGCGTGATCATTCTACAAGAGGAATCCTCCAAGTCCTTCCTTGCTTGCATCTGTGCAAACAACGAAATCCCCATCGGGACCCACAATCCGCAACACTGGTGCGATCATCAAATGCTACTTAAGCTTTTGAAAACTTGCTTCGCACTCATCAGTCCATATGAACTTATTTTCTTTCTTTTGCAAAGCATTCATGGGCCAAGCAATTATCGAGAAGTTCTCAATGAACTTTTGATAATATCCGGCTAATCCCAAGAATGACCTAATGTCAGTGACACTAGTCAGGGTAGGCCAATCCTTTATGGCTTGAATCTTTTTTGGGTCCACAGCTATTCTTGCCTTGGATATGATTTTACCCAGGTACTGTATTTGTGGTTTGTAAAATTCACATTTACTAAACTTAGCGTAGAGCTGGTGTTCTCTCAACACTCGAATTACTATGTGAAGGTGTTATTTGTGTTCCTATTTATTCTTGGAATAAACCAGAATGTCATTAATAAAGACTAGTACAAACTTATCCAGATATTTACTGAAGATGTTGTTCATCATGCACATAAATTTTGTGGGTGCATTGGTCAACCCGAACGAAATCACTACAAACTCATAGTGCACGTACCTCGTATGAAAGGTAGTCTTGCGAATATCTTCATCTTGTATCTGTACCTAATGGTACCCAGATCGTAGGTCAATATTCAAAAATATTTTTGGCTCCTCCCACCTAGTCGAACAAATCATCGATCCTAGGGAACAGGTAATGGTTCTTTATAGTGATTTTATTCAACTGGCGATAATGAATGCACATCCACATCGTACCATCCTTCTTCTTTTCGAACAAAATAGGTGCTCCTCAAGGGGACACACTAGGTCAGATATACCTTTTCTCTATTAAATCTTGCAACTGCAGTTTGAGTTCCACCAATTCTGGTGCACTCATGCGGTAGGGGGATTTGGAGGAAAGAACTGATCCTAGGTTCAGTTCGATGGAAAATTCTAGGTCTCATTTTGAAGGTAATCCAGGTATTTCCTCGAGAAACACATCCTTGAATTGTTCAAGAATGGGGAAGTCTTCTATGCATTGTTCTCTATCAGACTCTATGTCTTGGATGTTCACTGCAAACAACTTGTAGCCCTTCCTAACACACTTCTTTGCTTGTAAGCCAGCGATTTGTCTTACAGAAAATTTATTTGGGATTCCTTGAACCTTCACTTGGTTCCCTTGGTTATCAATACACAAGATAGACTTGTGTAGGAAATCGAGCATCACATGGTGCTATTCCAACCAGTCCATGCCAATAAGAATATCGTACGATCCTAAAGGTAGGATGTTTAGGTTTAACTTAGTAAGGAAACCATTGAGGTTTACTTCACATTCTTTAACACTTTCTGAAACCTTATGTTTCGTACCGGTGGCTAACTATACCAACCAAGTTTTAACATGCTTTACTTTTCCTAACTTGCATAAATCGACAATCTTAGGTGCAACATAGCTCCAGAAAGCACCGAGATCAATAAGTATTGTAGCTTGATGGTCCACCTGTTGGCCATCTAATGCTGCATAGATTCATGGGGTTCCCGTTATATCCTCAATGGTAGGTTCTTCTTGGAGGTTATGCAAGACTCCATTGTTCTTGTTCTTACATTCTCAGGCATAATGCAGCCCGTTTCACTTCAAGCACTTGATCGCTAAAGGGGTAGCATTGGCTCCACTCGCCACTTGCTTATTACCATTAGGATCTGGTACATAAGGCTTCGTACCAGTTTTGTTGAATTTCTTGCTTGCTTGAAAGTTGTTATTTTGCCTTCTATAAGGCTGCGCGGGTTTGACCCAGGCTTGCACTTATCATAAAAGTTTCTAGAATTTTGTTTGTTTCGGTTTTGGTTTTCTTTCTGTAACTACCCATGCTCATAACAGAGTCTGGCCTTATGTAGTGCAATATCTAGTGTCTTTGGCATGTATAATTATATATGATACATAATGCAACAGATCTAGAAATCTGTTTATAAATGTGTCCATAGTCATGGATCCCATGCGCAGTTCATGGAACTCTTTTACCTTGCGGTCAAAGAACCTTTCTGACATGTATTTTTCTTGGAAAATATTTCAGATGTTTTCCCATCTTATTTCTCACAGCTCATCTTTATTGGTGTGCTTTAAATCTCGCTACCATCTTGTTTCCTTACCATTCAGGTTGTAGATGGTAAGCCTAGTCTGCATCACACTTGAATAGTTATGAACTTGGAAATATTTACCCATTCCTAGTAACCATTCTTCAGCATTTTCTCCTATATTTACTTCACCTTCATAGGTCGGGGCTCTTATTTTTGTAAACCCCCCCTGAAGACTGTCATCATTTCTTTGCCTCTTTCTCCATGGAGAAAGTGAGTCATCACTAGTAGGACTGTGATGATCTCCTTTAGTTGCTTCAAATATACCCTCTTTTTCTTCTTCTCTTGGGCTGCTGACCCACTCATGCTATAGTTCTCTTTTGTATATGTTGGTGGAATGGGTAGGTTTACCTTGTGGGCTCCCTCCCATCATGTTATGCAATAATGCTTCATTTATAGCTTGTTGTTCCTTTATTTCATTTAGATTGTCTTCTCTGAAACTTTTCAGTTCAGCTTGAAGATTGTGCAAAGTGTTTAGCACAACAGAGTTTAGCTCGACCACCAAGTTCACTTCCGGAGTGGGGGTGTTCATTTCTTCCTGGCAGCTATTTTCTTCCTTAGTATTCATAAATTGAATAGCGCTATAAAAATTTTCCTATAACACAAAAAATTTTAATAGCAGCAAAAATTTCTGTTAGTGACAAAAATTACTTATCATACTTTATTTTCTCTGCATGAAGTCCTGGTGCACCCATAAGTCTCTCAGTATTGACACTGGGCTCTGATACCACTTGTAATGTCCCCAAAAATTGAAAAAAAAATGATAGGCTAGTGAAAATTACCCAAAGGCGATCATTATTACTCATGCGGAATTACATGCGCTACTTATACTTTCGATTTCTTCAGAAACTACCCATACAGTCTTGTTAATCTCTTATCCATTCAGTGATTGCTAGTTCATTTACTTCTTATGTATTAATTCTATTATTTAAACTATTTATACATCTTAGTTATTACTGTCGATGAATTAATGAATTGCATAGATCATTGTTTTACTCTTGCACATGTGTACTTTGTTTATTTAATAAAAACTAACTTAACTTTGTTGATGGGAACAAAGTGGTGGAGTGGCGAGACTTGTTCTTCCATGATGATTTGAGAGCTAAGGTATTTCTTGGTTACGTAGGCTTAATTAGTTCAATCTAATTAAGGCACCTCTTGTATTTACTTACATAGTTCATTACTTTGCAACGGGATCTGGTGTAAAGTGTGTTGACCATCTTGATCCTAAAGGACCTGCTGCTAGTTGTTATGCTACTTATCAACTTGGTTTTATAACATGGTAAGTGTCATTATCATCAATGTAGCTACTATGGCTAAATTTCCTGTATACTAATTATTCTTTGTTATGTTTTAAATTCGTTAGTCTATATGTCATTAATACATTTTACGTTCTAAGTATATTCTTACTATACCTATTAACAACTCTTATGTCCTTCTATTGACAAGTTATTATATTGGTTTAAGAGAAGACCTTTGGATTTTTATAGTTAGAGATGTTATCATGGCATACTTTGTATGCCATGGTTCTTAAGCATAAATGCCTTATTACTAAGGGATTAAAACCCTAAGTTCTAAACCTATGGTCTACACATTATCTAAATACTTTAAACATGAGTTCCTTGACTTTGGACTAGCGCATCCTATGGACTATGTATTATTTTAATTCTATCATAATGCAAACTTGTAATATGGTAACGTGTGATAGAGTTTGGGTGGTGACATAACATATGGTTACACCATATGTTAAATGGGTTTAAGCTTTTGCGTGGTAAATGAAACCCACGATAAGGCAATGAAGCTGAACCATGGAAGAGTGGGTTTGAAATTTTGATAGTGGTTACCAGCTGGTGCATTTAACGTTCTTGGTAATCATGGCAGCCCCAAGCTTAGGGCTTGGATCACAATTTAGTTTTGTCATTTCGTAAGGTTTTGTGGAGAAATGGGGTCTCCTCTTTGTGCTGCGAAGGAGACTACACCCTGGAGATGAAGGTAATCTTCTTCTACTTTCATGACTACATTTTATGCTTGGTTCTATGGCTCCTTCGTAGTTAAACTTCTCAACCATGTCATGTTTGGTTGTGGTTGCAAGTGGCAGGCTAACGACGGTGGGGTGCCTCCATACTTCATTGTAGCTCTAATGTGTTACAATTGAGGCCATGGTAAGCCTACTATTCAAGCTTATGCTTGTCACCTTTCAGCCTTATGGGCAGAGCTAAGTTTCAACTGGTTGTTGGTTGGGATTTTATGATGTAGCGATTTCGATTTCACCTTTGGGCTTATGATTACAGACTTGGGTTTTAAATGTTGAGGCGTTATGCCATGAATCAATTCTTAGGCCATTCGACTCTATGTAATTTCATTTTATTTATGTAAATCATTATTTTTGGTTTTGGGCTTTATAGCCATGGGTTACACCATTGCTTGCAATGGTGCCATATCCCATTTCCACGCCTATGTAAACCTCATTCTCATTCTTTAATGGTGACTATGTATCAGACTTGGGATCTTTGTGTAAATATATATATGTATTTTTTTATACAATGGTAATGATTAACTTGATATATTATGTATATGATTTCCTTCTGCATTTTTATTGAGCACTATATTTAAATA